>VZRF01015421.1:820872-869595 GCA_013396875.1 Vireo altiloquus | reverse complement strand
GGCAGGACTTCAGGTGAGAAGCTCTTGTTGCCTGTGCTGGACCTCCCCAGAGATTTCGCTGCTGTGGCTGCGTGCAAGAAGTCATCCCCCTTGGTCACCCCAGAAAGGGTCTGGCATCTTCCTGAGAAGTGAGCGCTGCTTGCTGCAACTCACCATGCTCCCAAAATTAGCAGAAAGAAACACTATGACAAATCAAGCCACAAACTGCATCTCTGCANCCATCTCAACCCCACTGAAAAAAGGAAAACCCAAATAAATTACAATACATACTTGTCTCTCCACAAGTAACAACAGTTTATGATTAATCCACCCAGCTGTTGCCACAGCTCACTAACACCAAACGATTTGGACTCAGTCTTGTTAAAGCACTGGTCTTGTAGGCAAAACCATGGAAAATATGAAGCACTGCCGAAGGTAAACAGGTTAGGGACAGTGGGAGGCAGCTTGCCGTGGTTTTCCTCCCTCCATCAACAGAGCTCGCACATGGGAAGCACCCATTTCCAGGCAAGACTCTGGCAGTTTCTTTGCTTCAGGCTAACAGTTTTTACACATCCAAGTCTTTCTGGAGAGAAAGGGTGTAACTCCGTGAGTCAAAACAGCTCCTGTCAGTATTGCAATAACCATATACTCGCTTTTAGGTCAGATCCATCCCATGATCTGGTTCACCACACCAAGAAGCTGGTGTTAGCTGAGAAACAAACCCAGAAAGCTTCAGCAACACGACTGCTCCGGGGCAGACAGACCGACAGCCGTTGTGCCAACCGGGAGGCACCTCAGCTCTGATCCCAGCCGGCTCCCATGGAAATCCTGGGGCTGTAACCATATGCCTGCCCCAGGGACATGAAAGCTACATCTTAAAATATTGGGGAAAACAGCTGATGTTTTAAGTGTTAAGTGCTATTTTATACTGTGGCATGTGGTTGATACAGGAGGCAATACCACATATCCCTTTTCTACTTCCACCACAGAGTATGCATTTTATGGCAAAGTAACTTGTTGGATTTGTTTATATCACTGTATCTGCTTTGCTATCAGCATCCCCTGCTCCTGTCAAGGTTAAGCTTCACAAATGGCTTGACAATGGGCAAACCCTTTCTCCCAAACCCCTCACCTCCATCCTTGTGTATACCTGAAAGAGCTGCCAAAACATTTAACCTTACTTTAACTGCATGAAGCAGTACAGGTGGCTCCAAGATGTTCTTCAGATCGTTCCCACACTGAGCAGGGAGAAGTAGGGCAGGTCACAACACTCAGCTCCTGGAAGAGGGAAGAAGAAGAAAGAGTCACCAGGTGCAAGGGTCAGCATGGCTGAGGGTAGTCCCAACACCCAAACTGTCACGGCAACACCTTCAGCAGGGGGATGGAAACCATCCTCTCCCTTGCTTCCTGCAGCAGTCCCACGTGGTTCCAGGAGCCCATCCAGGACGATGGCCACACTATGGATAGGGTTATTTATAGACATACATGGGCACCTGGTACCATGTAAGAATAACTGTGCTGCTGAGTTGTATTTACTGTTGTCCTGCTATTTGGTTTATCCCCAAAGCTGCTGATCGGCTGTCCATCACTGTATTCCAAACAACTATACTGGCTTTAAGTCCTTTGCATCCATCAACACACAGCCCTCTCAGAAAGACTTCAACTAACTCTGTGGACTCCTTCACACCAAGTTGTTTTAACAAGACCAAAGATGATGGCAGATGGTGACCAGCAGACAAAGCCCAAATCTACCAGGATATCTCTGCCAAACCCTTCTGCATTGCCTGCACTCTTCCATAGGCTGATTTCCTGCTCTGGGCCACAATCTACTCAGTAGATTCATCTATAGGGATGGTGTCAAAAGCACACCTGGAAAGAGGAGTTAAAAGTGAATCACATGACAAAAGGTGAAAAAGCCAAGGTTGGGCTATAGCTAATTAAATGCTGTGTGGGAGATTTTATTAGCTAAATCAAAGTCATCAGGTTATCTCAAGCCATCATTTGGTTACCACACCAGGAAAGGTAGTGGCTACACACACCACCAAACACAAGCGCGACACATCAACTGCCTCCTCCTATTCTACCAGAGAGAGACTCTGCCCCTTCACTCTCCCTGTTGGGAAAACATCCATAATCTCGGAATCTCACAGCCTGAGCCAACCTGCCGACCTCAAAGTGCAATTACAAGCAGAGAAGTAACAATGGCAAAACTAGCTACCAGCTGGGAAATCAATTGTACTGTGTGAATTAGCTGGAGAACATACTGCACTGAAGGTGAGGCACGGCTCAACAAATCTCACTCGTTCATCTACACAAGAACAGCATCACCTGAACACCTCAACAGCAATTTTACACATTGTTTTTTCTTATGATTAACAGCCAAAAGTCTCTTTTATCCATTCTGATGAGAAATGGGCAGAGTATTTACATGGCACTACAAGGTACTGTGTTTTACTACAAACATGTATATTTAGATACAGACCAAACTGGAAAAGCAGTAAAAATTTCATCCTCTTATTCCTCCTAAAGTATCAGGATTGTGTATGAATTCCTTCATTGCCATGTCACACATTTCTGAATTACACTCTTATGCCAAACTGCTGGAGCTGAAAGTGGAATTACCTGAACTCTTAAATCCCAGTTAAGAGTGCACAAACACTCTTTGGATTCATTAACCAGTAAAAACCCCCCTCGCAGTCACAAACAAGCAGACTGGAACTTTCCTCTGGCATTTTTGTAGTGTTACTTTCAGGACCTCAATTTAGAAGATGGTTACTGTTTGATAAAGCAATGATTAACTCTTTGCCATCCTGTGTTGATCTCCAAGGAACAGCTCTTTCCAAGGTACATACAACAACAATACAGTAGTTTCATTCCTTTATGAGACACTGATAACTTGGCTTTTAATACCTTATTTGTATATTTTGGCAGAGAAAGCAGGGTTTGCTGCTCTCCCCTTGAACCAACAAGGACTGTGGCTATGGCTAACACTGCTAGGGTAGATAGTGAGCATGCTGTGAATCACTGCAGGTTTTTCCTCATATCCACTAAGGAATGAGGGTGTGTGTATGGAAAGCTCACTTGGATGCTCAGGACCTGGAAAGTATTAGCAAGTGGAGAAAATAAACCGGCCTAGCAATTAAACAGTAACATAGATCATAAAATTCTTCTCCACAGTTTTTTGTCAGGTTTTATTCTGTGGGAATTTTTAGATTGCTACAAGAAGCAGCAAGTAACATTAAAAAGTCTTATATATATATTTTAGTTCTCTATGTGAAGAGCCTGCACAATCAGTAAGGTTGTCCACATCAAAGTATCAATACCCCGAAGACCTGATTCCTGCTTCCCATGAAACCGTTATGGGACAACTCCCGCATGCCTAAGCACACCCAGTTCAGAAGGAATTCTCCATGGAGATTTCTTCTCCTCCTCCTTTACAGAGAAATCATTACCAAGGGTAGATGAACACTGACATAGCTCCTGTTTTCTGACTCTTAAAAAGATGGGTTTACAAATCATGTTGCATGGGTGAGCTCACACTGCTTTACAAATAAAAAACGACTCAGTATTACCACAAGAAGATGATGACATACAGTAGCTTTATAAAAAGTAACTTGGTTTCTACACTGCTCTGACAATATTTCAAACAACGTCTGGATAATTTCTTCCTAAAAGGGTCCATAGTCATGATACCACATTAGAATGTAAAGGAGAGTCCTTCTGACATCTGCCTTTACACAACCTATTTTGCTTGGGTTTAATAAAAATAGGGGGAAAACCCCATCCCATTTGCTAGGACAGTATTACTTGATAGCAGACTCTTCATGGTCTTGCCCCCTCCACACTGAGACAGTTAAAGCAGAAATTACCCAGGCCGCTGATGAATTACTGAAACACTCTTTATCAAGAGAGACAAAAACAAGGACAGTGTTACAGCTATGTACAATTTTGAGAAGACAGTGTAAGTGGCCCTGGGGATTACATATGCAATTGCTGTAAGAGATGAGTCTTTTCCCAAAAATGTCCAATGGATTAGAGGTGATCTGCATCTGATACATCCTCTAGAGGCAAAGGAATAAGGTATCAAAAGGTACTCTGGTTACATCTCTAAATTAAATGAATAACAGTGAATAACACTGACAAAAAAGGAATTATTCTGTGTTGAAAATCTATTTGGGATCAATCAGTTGGGACTCTTAAACATTCTTGGTAGAGCCCCAACAGGTGGACCTCAGGGTTTCCCTTTGCTTTGCTGATTCCTCCCCAGCAAACTCCCACCCTTCCCAAACACTCCCAAGTGCCTGGCACAGAGGAAACCACTCCTCAAATTTTTCTTTTTTTCCCTGAACTCAAAACTACTTTATTTTTCTGAGAAGCATTTCATGTTTTGTTGCTCTGCCATCTGAGTGCTCTGACAAACCCAATGAGCTATCTCACCATCTGGTTGTAATTGCCATCTCAAAGCTTTCAACAAATTAGAAAAGCAGCACCAAGATGAGGGCACTAATGGTCTAGGAGATGGATGGCTGATTATTTGGGATTATTTGATACAGCTGGAACCTTTTCATAGATGAGACACCCAAGTACAGCCAGTCCCCAGCATCCAAACAAATCTCTGGGGTTTTTCTGAGTTTTGGCTGGTCCCTGCTATAAAACCTCACAATTTCACATCAAACACTGTCAAGGGAAACCTTGCTTCTCCTCCTTACCTCCAAAATTGCTGGGTGTACAACTGTGTGCTGCTGTAATCTTTTGCTCTAAAATACACAGCCTATACTTGCATACCATGATACTCGTTACAGGACATCCTTGTCCTGCTTCCACCCCATCTCCTAGGAGAGACTGGCTCGCAAGACCTTTCCAGAAGTTCGGCCCACGGTCAGAATTGTGTTTCCTAATTCCTTAGGGAAGGGAATCTGGACACACTCCTCAGATGACCAGAGGATCACACCCAGCCAGCATGGGTTTAAGAAAGGCAGGTCTTGCTTGACTAACCTGATCTCCTCCTATGACAAGGTGACCCGCTCAGCAGATGAAGGACAGGGTGCAGATGACGTCTGCCTAGACTTTATGAAAGCCTTTGACACCTTGTTTCACAGCATTCTCCTAGGGAAACTGGCTGCTCATGGCTTGGATGGGTGTATGATTCTGCTGCTCACTGGGTTAAAAACTGTCTGGATTTCTGGGCTCAGAGCGTGGTGGTGAACGGCAGGAAAACCACTGAGCAGCCAGGCACACCTGGTGTTCCCCAGGGCTCAGTACTGGGGCTGGTCCTGTTTAACACCTTTAAGTGGACGAGGGGATCGAGGGCACTCTCAATCAATGTGCAGATGACACCAAGTTGGGCAGGAGTGCTGATCTGCTGGAGGGCAGGAAAGCTCTGCAGAGGGATTGGGAAAGGCTGGATCGATGGCCCAGGTGGGGGTCAGCCTCTTCTCCAATCTAACTGACAGGACAAGAGGAAACCACTTCAAGTTTTGCCAGGGGAGGTTGAGATTGCACAGGAGGAAAAATTTCTTCACCAAAGGGTGGTCAAACACTGGAACATCTGCCTAAGGAATTGGGAGACATTTAAAAAACGTGTACAAGTGGCACTTAGGGACATGGTTCAGTGGTGGCCTTGGCAAAGCTGGCTAATGGTCAGACTTGACGACCTTAAACATCTTTTCCAAGCTAAACAATTCTATTATCCCATATAAATGGAAGAATAAAATATTATTTGCCTGAAATCTGCATTGCTTTGGACAAGTGTAAATGCAGCATGATCCTCTAGCCATTGCATGAAGCTACATTTGTATAATAAGGAGTGGAGGGCAGACTGCAGCTCATCTCATTTTGACACACACAAAACATTCCACTGAAAGTAAATGATGGGTTTTGCTTAGAGAGCAGCATCTGACTTGGCATACTGGATGAAGAAAAGCTAAGAATTTTAAAACAATAGAAAGTAAAACATATCCATATTTCACATGTCTGTACACATTGCAGAGCAAGCAATAATATTAAGATGTTAACTGCAGTCCCATCAATCCTGATTACCAAGAGATGGGAGACAAAAATTCTTTTATATACACTAAGTTAACTTTCGAAATCCAAACTCTTTTGACAGTGTCGCCTTGAACTTGTAAACAGAAACAGTCCCACGTTGGAATAAAAGGGAAGCAAGGAAGCAAGAAACCAAGAGCACTTCCCTGCTCACTCTAGCCCTGGACAGACACAAATTTTCTCTCTAGAACTTGGAGATCTGCACAAAACTGAAAGAAGCCTGGAGTTTGTTTTTTAATTCACCGGAAATCACAACAAAGCAGCAAAACAAAGAGACCAGTGATGCTTTATGGCTCTCTCCCAGGTTGCTCTTGACAGCAACCTGGGCTCATAAATGCCTCTTGGGTAATAAGACACAGCAACCTGTTTCCCCAGGAGAAGATGAGGTGCCATGGAGACTCCACAAGCAGTGAAAAACCCCTCACCTCTGACAGCATGGTCCTGCACAAGTGCTCTTCAAAGGTATACAAGGTGTCAGCCTTCAAAATGCTAGACATTTCCTGGGAAGGTGACATGTCACCCTAAGAACAGGATATGGACCCTGAAAGAAGGCAGAGTGATTCGAAAAAAGATTCAGGCGAGTAATTCAGGTATTTGAAGGGTTGTCTGGTCCCTCACTCTGCTCAAAGCAAGGCCATGACATCAAGGTTATGAAATAATCCCCATGCTTTCATTGTTCGAAACTGTCCCAGCCAACATGGCCTGTTTGTCAGCTCCCACATGTAAAATTGAGCTAAATAAGGTAACTGAACTCCCCCACATGTAAAATTGAGCTAAATAAGGTAATTGAACTCCATCACCACAGAAGGAAAACAAACTCACCACTAGTTCAAGGCATTCCTGCTCCAGCCATGAAGCCTGCACAATTCACTTGTTTAATCTGACTTTCCCCATGTACAAAACTGATTTTCTTCTTCATTTCCACACTGTTTACACAAATACTCAATGAAATAAAGAAATATATTTTTACTGTACTTAGAAGTCTTGTGACAAGGAAAGGAACGTGTACATGTTGAAACCAAACACCAGCATGTAACATGTGCTGACACATTAATAAATACAAGGCTTTCTCCACCACGTTAAGGAGGTATCTTGGTATAAAATACATTGCATTGTTGTCTCCCACTGCAGCTCCTGCAAAGCCCAAGGTCCCTCTGTGCTGAGCACCATAGATGCAGCAAGAATCCCTCTGCCACCATGTTAAACAGAAATGCTGGGAGGGAACACAAAGAGACACAAAATGACACAACTTGCCCAAGGCTTTAGAGATGGCTGCCACTATAGTCTGTAATCTGGCTGCTATCACCTCTCCACCCAGGCAGCAGCGACAGTTCCCCCTTTCTTCAAAAGCTGCCTCCATCCCTGCCCACTGCTGCCCAGCTCTGCCTAACACCCACCACGCAATAAGTCACTTCACTGCTCGAATCAACATGTCACTGGAGCTGCCCAGCACTTAATTATACGAATTAGGAGATCTGTATAATGGTCCTAAACCAGTAATGAAAGAGAAGGTTCAATGATGCAACAAAAACCTGCAAAGCAGCACCCAGATTACGAGTGGGTTACACAACAGCTCGAACAATTCAGCATTTAGGCTGCAGACTTGCATAGTGCACATCACATTTTCCCAGAGCCATCATCTGACTCCAAGCACGTGAGATCCACTCAAACACACACCCTTCCTGCCTCCCTTGCCCCAGAAGCTCAAGGATGAAGGTGAGGCTCAGTTTCTGAGCAGTAGTCATATACGTCCAGGAGAAGAGATGCCCTAAGCAAAGTCAGCCCTTTTCCCAAACTCACATTCAAACTCAGATTTATTTGAAGCCTGTCCTAGCAACCACTTGTCTCTCACAAGTAGTGCTTGCTCCTCCCAGCATTAACACTCCATTGCACAGAGATGACATAACTCCAGTGAAACCTGTTCAGTTGACAACTGGAGTGACTTTTGCATTGTGCCATGTGAGTTAACTCCCAGCTGCAGCCTGGTTTAAGAAAGTATTATGAGCACAGCTTTAACAAAGATATCACCCATCAACTGACAGCAAATAAGACAATTCAGGTATTTCATGAGCACTCAGCATGAACTGTTCCTATGGAATAGAATGCTCCTACCCCAAGATTTCTGAATGGGGTTTATTACTAAATAAGCTCAAATACTTACCGATAGTATTGATCTCTATTCATAGTACTTATACAGCTTAAGGGAGAAATAATTTGGTTTGAAGTAAGTATTCTTTTAGAATCTATTGACTTTTTATGTCAATAAACACAATACCAAATTGCAACTTAACAGGCTTATTTTACCTTTTTTTTTTTTTGTAAAGTGCTCAGATGAAAAGCACTATACCAGCATCAGGTCTGAGAAGTATTATTTAGATTTCAAAAAGCAGTTAAGTGGCATGGTCAATCCACATGTTCAATATCAAATGGCTCAAAAGAAAATTGACAGGACCAAAACTGCAATGGGGAAGGAAGAATGACAGTATCAGCTGGGAAGCTGCTTACCAATATTTGCACATGCTTGTTCAAACAAAAGCCTCAAGAAATGCTGTGTCTTACCTAGAAACCCTTTAAAATTTCACTAGTATGTCACTGTTCTTCATAGAAAAATGCCATACTCATATTCCTCTGTCACCTGTAAAATACACTATTAATTCTATTAAAATCCACAATGGAAACTCTTCCCTTCCCTGTATTACCATTCCTGCACATTTTTGCCAAGGCAGAAGGTAGCACAGGGTGCTGTTACAAGCCATTTGCAGCTGCAACAGATCTGTGTTTACTACATTAAAGCAGATGGCTGGAAACAACCAACACGCAACCACAGAGCATTGCTTACCCTGCAAACCCTTCAGCAGGTTGCCAGATTTGCTTTCATATAGATCAACTTCTCTTTTCCCTCCCTCGAAACAAAAAGACTGTTTTCATTCAGCTGCCCTTTTTCTCCCCACTTCACAAATATGCAGACACCTGCAATAAATTCCTCTTTAAAGAGGAAGATCATAGCAATGCAGTGTATTATGAGCAGAAAAGGAACAGACATTATCAAATAGTATTAGCACACAGCAAAGATTTTTCCCAGTACCCAAAGAGTCCAGGGCATGTAACTCCAAGCACATGCCAGGGGAGGAAGCAAGCTTTTGCCACTGGTAGAAAGATTCCTGAAACAAGTTGGCAAATGCTCATGTAAGTTCTGTCTCAAAGCCTGACATCAAATACAACCTGAGATTAACTGACCCTGCTACTGGCTCTGCACCCACAGAGCAAAGTGAAATCCTGGAGGTGCCTGCATCCTCCCATGTGTTTCACCCACGGGCTGAAGGTGGCCAGAGTAAGACCTACTCATTATTTTCTCTGCAAAGCATACTCCTCCCCATTAATCAAGAGCTACAGTCAGCCACCAACTAGCACTGTGATGACTTCACTGCCAGCTGCTAGGCATCCTGAAAAAAACAAAAACAAATTACATGAGGGCTACCGTCACTTACCAAATCCTACTGCAGGTCTACCAGGCTATTGGGCAACTTTGCTGACGTACCTGCCAGTACATCAGAGACTTATTGCATCTCTTCCCCAACCATCCCCTGAAGCAAAGGACCTTTAGTTACAGCAATGACAGCGGTTTTCACCCAACAGAACACCCTCCCCCTCCTCACTTACCCCATGTACGTACAGCAGAGGAGCTTTTTGCTCAGTAAAGGAAAAATAAGAAGTTAAAGCCAACTAATTGCTGGGGGCACACCCTTCTCCCAGTGCACCTGTGCAAATGACCACTTGAGCAACAGCACCTGAGTGTCAACAGCACTGCGGGCGCTACCCAGACACGCACACAGCAATCAAGCGAAGGCACTACCCGCATTTCCACGTGCACATAGGGCTATCAAGTGCCTATCTACACCTATGCAAGTGGTGATTCACCTCTTCCAAACCCAGCCTCAAACAGTTGCTACCTCCTCTCTCCCGTATTCCTGCAGTTGTGGCTAATCTTCCGGTCAGACATTGCCTGCCTTCTTCAGGATTTGATTGTCATCCAGCCAAGCACCAAATAGGGCTAAGCTGGTAACAAAACAAAAATAAAACTTCATGGAATGGAATTAAAACCCCCTGACAGGTTTTCCTGAGGTGGGAGGGTGTCTTCAATTGCACCCATAGTCTTTTTGATTCAGTGTGCACAGCCTCAACAATATCTTTTAGTATCAGGAAAGTTTTTGCTCCCTGCTTTGATTGAGCTGATCACAGCCTGACTGTGGTAACACATTTTGGTTGCCATCTGATCCAGAACAAGACTCTCAGAAAGTATCAACCTCCGTGCACAAGGTGCATCTTGCAGAGGGCACCAGAGGAGTTTTTCCCAGCCACACAGAGATGCTCACTAGTTTGCCCCTACACAAAAGCTTTAATGCCACAGATTTAATAATCTACCCACTATTCCAAGAGCATGAATAAATCCCCTACTTGACAACAGAGAGGAATAACCCTAGCAGTAAAAGTAGTGCTCTGTAAACTATCACTTCACGAACCAGATACCTGTCCCTGCCTGTGCCTAGACTGACTGGTCCTCGATCAGTGTCTAACCCATGGATCCAGTTGTCTGGTCTTGGGGCACCAATTTGATCAACACTTCTGTTATTTTCTTCTGAAGGAGAACATTTTAAGACAGGGATTATACCACAGTATTTAATATTATTCTTACCTTGTGTCACATGCTTTTATTCTCTGTGCTTTTCATTTGTTGATGCTTGAGCTATCTTTTTCAAGATAACAACTTTACTTTTGGGGTTCTTTTTCCCCCTCCGGGTGCCCTGCCCTTAACAGCAGCAGACTTAAATCCATACATGACACCTGTTCCTAAACAATATTTTTCTGATCTGTATTTACAAAATGTTCCAACATACACTTCATTAATGACAACTAAGGGCACATTCACTTTTTCCACAGCATGTTTAGGATTAGAAAGAGTTAAGCCATGGAAAGTAGTGATGGGCTGATGCCAATTTAACTTTCATGGTATTTATGCAGAAATAATAAGAAATCATATGCTTTAGATAAATGAATAAGTTCTGGCATTTCTACAAACAACAGAAAATAAAGAGAGCAGAATTTAATGTCTGCCCAGAAACCTAAACAAAGAAGGGGTTTAGACGAAGAAAAGTATTCTGAGGAAATCACCACACATTCCCTGATCCACTCAATTTTCTTCTTAGCAGTTTTAAATAATCATTCTCACCCCCACCCAAAACAAAAATACAAGAGGTGCAAGCCTACAGCATAAGCATTTAGCACTAGAGGTTGCTAGACATCACAGACAACCCATCAGATCCCAAGAAGTGGTCGGTGCCACAGGTGAAAAAATGCTCCTCCATTGAGAGTCACAGCCTCATGGAAAATCTCGAACAGCTTTTTGAAAAGCAAACAGATCTCGCAGCTCTTGGATCATCCAGGGAAAACCTGACACTGACCAGTGCTGGGAAGACACAGCTAAACTTCAGAGGTGCTCTTCTGCAGGTCACTGCCAAGCCTCCTCCAGTGAGGGATTTCATCTCTAGTAAGGTTTCAACAACTGCTTTATGCCAGCCCCAAACAGGTGCCACCAAGAGGTTTTGTTCACCCCTGAGTGGCCACCAGCCATACACCTGCTGCTTGCTGGACCAAGGCTCAGCCAGGGCAACACTCACGTTTCTTCTGACACACCAGTTTTCTGCTGGAGTGGGTTCCCTGGTGTGGCAAAAGGGGCCTGAGTGTTGGGACATCCCAGGGAAAGCGTGTACCTGTCCCCCTCCAGCATCCCTGTGTGCTTGGAAGGGAGCCAGGTGAGGGACTCGGGGCTTTCCCCAGGGACTTACTTCCCCAGGGACCTATGGGAAGGGCTCTTCACTAGCTTCTGAACTCCTCAGGGTGAGGCTCTTTCTGACATCTAAATTCTTGGCAGTGACGCAAGAGGAAGAGATCACCTGAGAACTTCAGCTGGAGGAAGGACAGCCAGCAGAAGCCGATTAATTCCTAAGCAACAGAGATCTTCCCATGCAAACCTCCAGAGAGGCAATAGGCTAGGGGGTATGCATGTGATTAAGGAGGAATGGCAAAGGTGGGGTCAGTCACACAAACAACGAAGTTTTTCCAGTGTTTCTAGAGGAGATAAACATCTACCTACTGCATTTTACTTATTTGAGGGTGAGAGGTTGTTTCTTTTCTTTTTTGAGATGACATTAGGGTGAAAAGCAAGCATCAGGATCATTGAAGTCCTATTGCTTCTGTTGAAGGCTGAAGAATTTCACCTTCACATTCCTCTCAAGCCCGTGACTTCAGGATTAGGCCCATTTCTAAATGCTTACAGGAGAAATTTAGAGTTGGAAACCAAGCCAAATAACCCAAGGGATTTGCCTTCAGTAACTTTTCCACAGCTTGAACTACAGCTGTTTTCCTTTACAAATTCCACCTCTCAATTGCCAGAGCACCAGGAGAGGAAAGCAGCAAGTGTTCTGGTTGGAAACAAAAGCTCAACACGGAGATGCAGCAAAGGATCAAATCCAGTTCTGCTGCAAGCAAAACTCTGATCACTAACGCACTGATTTAGTTCCTGCTGTGCAAGAACACTTGAGGCTGGACTTCCTTTTTATATCGTCAAGGGTACAGAACAAAATTATGAGCCAACCAGGACTAAAGGTTTCTTTGTACCCCTGGAATCAGCAAGTAATTTCTCTGACCTATTTTAAAATAAAACATGAGTCTCCACTGGAAGTAAAAACCGAGTTCTATATTCAAATCTTGCATGCTCCACCTGACCACGGTATTGAAGCACCTCTGCCAGCCTCAACCATTCCTTAAGCAGTCGAGGAAATGAAATACAAAACATTAAACCATGTAGAGGGTCAGACTTAAACCAACAAAGACAAGGAAATTGCAAGTTAAGCTCCTTGCTCTGCCCTTGATTCACCTTGTTTTGTTCAGCTACTACTCTGTTCCCAGACCCCTCCTCTCTCCCAATGCCAAGAGCAACAGGACAAAGAAAACAGCGGGGTCTAATCAGAGGTGGCATTCCCTCCTATCCTTGTCTTGTTTGTCACCCAAAATCCCAATACAAGCACCTCTGGTTTCTTACTTCAGGGGCCTTGCTGGAAATAAGTGCTACAGCACTGCTTGGCTGGAGGTCCAGATGTGCCCCTTCCTCATGGTGATGGGGACATTCTCTGGCCAACATCTCCAACACGGGGTTGCAGCAGCAGCAGGACAAACTTCGCATTCCACTATCATGCACAAAGAACAATAAAATGTGAATGATACTTATATTCCCAAGAAGAAAGATCACTGCAGAGGGGAAAAAGAAGCAATGCTGAAACTCTGGCAAGCCAATGTCTTTTCAAAGTAGAAAAAAAAAGCAATCTTGAAAATAAAGGCCTCCAAGATGGTATTTTTTCTTCACCAATAGCATGTACTGTTAACAGTCATAGTCTGTGTCTGCAGCACTTCAGTAACGGATTAAAGAAGTTTCATAAATTTGTAAAGAAAAGTACTTCAGAATTTGTGCATTAAGAAAGAATATATGTTACAAAGGCAGAATGGGATAAATATCAAGCGCTGTTACAAATTTGGGAAAGACTAAAAGCATCTTTTATTTTCCATAGTCTATGGGAAGGATCCAACATAGGACACAACTGCCTAATTGGGAAAAAATGCACATGGCTCAAAGCCTACAGGCTGTCTTCTGATCAGATGCAAATTATGAGTATCACAGGGCTTCTACAAAAGGTTTTAAAGAAGGGCCACATTACCAACCCATCACTGTATTTTAAAGGGATTCACAATATTACTCAATTTCTTCATTATATTGTCTTTCAACAGGACAAATCTTTCTCATGGCATAGTGTAAAACTAAAACCTTAGAAAGCTGAAAGAAAGAACACCAGTTTGGGGACTAAAGATGTGCAAAATATGCTAGTGAACTCCCTGGGAAGCATAACACAGGGAATAAAGTCCACTTTAAGGATCCATCAGGTCTCTGTTTTGTTTTCCTTTTTTCAGTTGAATATATTTCCCAAAAGGATTTCTCAAGACTTTCCAGCTGTAATTCAAACCCTCTCCCCTACTACTGGATCTTACTCTTCCAGGAATATCTCACAGTTCAGTTGCTGGTAACAGGTCTTCCATCAGAAAACCATGGAGGCATCCTTTATTAGCAGTGCTATTTCCACAAGCATGCAGGGTGTTAACAAGTCCCACATGCATAGGGATGAGGAGATGGAGGAAGTTCATAAAAAGGTTTGCTCACTATGAAAATCATCTTCAACTTCCCACGAGTATGGTTCCACAAACACTTGCAGTAAGGCAGGTTGTATTATTCTCTTCTCTCTTGCCCAATAGTTGCTATTACTGGATCTGGCAAGGCAGCATGTGACAGAAAAATGCAGCTGCATTTTTGGCTCAGAAGCCTCTACAAGAGCCTGTGAAGTATGAAGCAAAAGGCCCACAAAAAAGCAAAAGAGAAGAATGCAGATTCAGTTTTCTTTTTATTGTAAGCATGTGTCTCTACTGCATAGTCCTGACGCACATAAATGACAAAAAAACCAAGCCATTTTGAAGTCCCTTTAGTCAGGTAACTTGGGCTCCATCTGCCTGAGGCCACTTGACACAGAAACAGAATGGAAAGACTGCCACTGACCACAGAGAGTCTGAGCCACACAGCATAGCACGTGCCCAGATGTGCCTCTGAGCTATGCTTTTGTACAAGCCTAGGGTAACATAGGGGGTTTTGCTGTTTTGGTGGTCTTGATTCTTTTTCTCCTGAGAAGCCCAGGATCCCCTCCTTCCCAAAGCATAAGGCTGAGCTCTTCCCCAACACCGCCTTGTAGTAAAATATCCCTCATCTGCCTGTTGCACAGCAAATAAACTTTACAGTGCAACAGTTTGTCTAACATGCGTCAATTTTTTCTGATTACCTAAATGACACTTTACTATCTTCATTAATCTCACCTCTCATAACTGATCAAATGTTTCAACCTTTTTCCTTTTTTCAAATGAAAGCAATCCAAACGCACCCCCTTCCCAGACTGCTTGGAGTGGGTATGATAAACACAAGGCAGAAGGGAGCGTGAGAGCAATCTGGACTGTGGACCGCAGAAGAATGTCTCAGGACTTCTCTTTATCACCAGCTCATGGATTCTGTCAGCAAGAAGCTGTTCCCACACTACTTCATGTCTTCTGCCTGCAAGCAGCAGCCCAGCTCCAAGCCAGCTCAACAAAAGCAGGCTGGAGGGGGGCAATGGAAGGGGAAAACAAGGCACCAAGAATAACCCCTTACTCAGGATCAACAGCACAAGTCCACTGAAGTTTCCATCCTCTGAAGAGGTTTTGTATTGGGTGGATGGAACATAACAGAAATGAACACTAAGGTGCACAGAGGCAAAATTGCACAATGTTGCTCATGCACCTACCAAAAATGCTGGTTCTCCTCAGTCCAGCTGCTGCATTAATATATAACTACCTTAGAAAAACGATCCTTTATGCCCTATACTCCTCCAAATATAAAGCTGAAAACCCAGCAGTTTGTGTTTCTTCCCATTTCAACTGGGTCCCATCAGCACCCTAGCTCTCACACCCAGCATCACTCCTGTTAAAAATCAACTTTGATCATTGCTGTTGGCCCCACAAACCTACTCCGCATCAGCACCCACCATGATTAACCACCAAAAGAAGCACATGTCTTGCCTCTCAGGTACACTGTGTTCCTAGGGAAACACTGTTGTTACAAGACAATGCAAGGCAGAGGCGAGGACTGGAAGGAAAGTTCCCTAAGGCAGACAGAAAATCCTTAAGTTATTTTTGATAGAGAATTTTCCAGTCCTTTCTGAACTGGAGTGACAAGAGGAAAAAACCACTAAATATCACTCCGTACCTTCAGAAGGCAAGGACTGGAACATAAGTGGCAAGAGGAAAGTTCTCAAACAAATGTCACCAGATGCATCACAGCTTAAATGGAAACGATGAGCATCCAGGTTCCTGGTGTTAAGATAAGAGTCACATGCAGTAGGATTGAGCAAGGTGTTCAACACGTGCAAAGAATTCAAAGAGTTTGTTCAAACACAGCAAAGAAATATGGGTATCACCCAACACAGAGACAACCACAGGAGCTTAAGGAATGTACCTCAAAAAAGTTTAGGCGTCATTAAGTTTGTTTTGTAACTTTTCCTCAGTTTGAGGACCTAATTCTGACCAGTCTCCAGTGAGGGTCACCCACTTTCGCTTCCCATGGAGAGGTTCCCCTCTCCAACTTATCACTCTCCTAAAAGTGCTGCTAGAGAAAGGTATGAAGGCTGATGTTGGATCTTCGGGTCTGGTAGGTCCGATATAAGGTCTCTTTTGGGAGTAGAAACTCCCAATTCCCCCATGAAAAGGTGACTCCTAGCAAATTCATTCCTACTCCACCACCCGCCTGTATTGCATTACAGGTCTTTGCTGCTTCTCTGCATTTCAAGTCATGGACAAAGTCAGGAACCTCCACCAATGCTCAACTAGCCGTGCTTAGGTTGGTTAGATATTATAACGCCACAGTACCTAAAACTGCTCTTTCAGGCACTCTGGGCCAGGCAGCCCACAAACACCACACAGAAACACTGCTGCATCTTGAAAGATATTATATTCTTTGCCAATGTTCTTTATTACTCTTCAGGAAATGACGGGCTTATTTTTCAGAGTGGTAAATTCCAATAAATTCTTCTTAAACTGGATGGAAATCTGAAAGTTTAACAGACATAATAAATTGTGTATTATCTGTATTACCAAGCCAGCCTTACACAAACAAATACATCTAAATTAGACTGCAATCTGCAAATCTTCCTTCATGTGAATAGCAGCTCAGATTTTAGTGGGGCTACTCCCCTCAAGGAAAGAGGGGTCTTCTCTTTTTACACTATGTAAACCATGGGAAGTAAATTCCTCCCACACAAAGCTCTCACATAATCCCTGCTGCATCTTGCTCCTGGCTCATAGGTTGAATATTCATCTTCACACAGCTTCAAAAGGTGTATACTCTTCAGCATCTGTCAGGCACTTTTTTCTTTTGTAAAATGAGGAATGTACTGTGAATTGAAAGAACTTTGGGTGGGTTTTTTTGCATTCCCTTGTAACAACAAGATTTATGTCCCTCGCAATTAAAAAAATTATAGTCCAAAAGCATCTCTAAAACCTTTAAAGGACTAAATATAGAGACCGACCTGGAAGATGACTCCTTACCACCATCTCCAACACTAATAATTCTTTTCAGCCTAGGGCTCTAGGTAATGATTGTGCATCAAGGTCATGTTCTTGCCTGGACAAGTTTATTTGCTGTATCTTTTTAATAACATACAGACCACACATCTTAGAAAGTCACAGCAGCACAAAAGAATAAAGGCTGATAGCAGTCAGGAAAGAACACCAACTTTTCCAGCATTATCCACAGAAGTCTGCCAACATCATCCTGCATCACTATTAGTGCCTAAAAAACCAACACCCCCATCTGTATGTCTGCAAGAGGACTTCTCACATGGCATCACTTACCACACAAGAAAAAGGGACAATGCACAGGGGTCACATTTGCACACATCTTCCTTTATCTACTCTATGGGACCTGATTTTTAAAGTTGCTCAAATAGCTCCAACATTGTACATTAAAACAGAAAAAAAAATCACCAAATGACACCAGCGACCTCACAACACACTCTCCAACCTCGAGATGACAAACATCTTGCTGATCTTTTTCCCCAGGGCTTGGGAAAAAGCTGGGAGAGCAAGCAGTGGCAGATTCAGAGCACACACCCTTGTGATTTCACTGGAGAGGGGACAGGTTACATCATAAATCAACTTTGTCTTAGGAGGCCACATTGATAAATGTCACTCCAGAGCCTCCAGGTGAGTGACACTTCAACTATTCCATGGTGAGATATGGAGGCAAGTTTAGAAACTGTAGATGCAATAAATTCACAGGAGCACCAACAAGCAAGCTCTATGGTTCTTGTGTTCATCCCTTTTTCTTTCACCTTTATATATTTAATTTAAAGTATCAATCTGTGCACAAGCTTTTCAGCCTATGCAATACAAAGACCAATGGTCAGGCTTCCTAGATGCTTTGATTAATTGCCAGTAATTTATGCCTTCAAGTATCTGATGTTTAATTAAGAAACAAGGATTAAGCCAAATTGGTTTGTTAGTCAGACCAAGGTCAGCTGATGTAAGGGGACTAAAATCTTAACAGATTTTCCTTATTGCATTGCAAGGCTTGAGTACTTTGTTTCATTATGCAAATGTGCAGAGGTCATGACAGAGCCAGCATTCAAATAAAAATTGTTCCAAGTCACTAAATGTAACCCAGGTTCTTGTAATTCCTCATGCAAATAAAGAGCAGCAAATGTTTATACCTCTGTTTTCCCCAGTGTTACTGGTTTACGTTCCTGTAGCTGAGGCAACCACACCACGCCAAGCAGCTTTCAGCCTTTCAGAAAGATTAACTTCTTAAACAGGCACAAACAGCCAAGGTTCAGCTCCAGCCAGCCAAGGTGAATGGCAGACACACAACTCATAGACCAGAGCACGGCACAGGAGACCATGTGATGACCTCCTCGTTCGAAATCATCCCCTCATCTAAAACTCCACTCACGGCAGGGTCAGCTCTGAAGCTTTTAGATTATCCCAGGTTTGATTTGTTTGCAGAATGTCATTCCTCGCTAAACAAAATTATGGAAAAAATGAAGTAAGGAAGAAAAAAGGTGGTAATGACTGCCTGGAAAGAAGACGGAAAGGAGCACAGCAACAAGTGCAAAAGGCATCCAGAACAAAATTTTATCGCTGACAACATTCATGATCTCACAGCAATGCCAGGACCAAGGAATACTTTAAATTTGCAAAAAATGCCAACTTTCCAGGTCCTGCTGCACAGCGAACACCACAAATGGCAACTCAAGTCTAGATCTTCCAAGAGACTGCAACACCAGGACTCCCAGGAATGTTGGGCACAACTAAGCATAAATAAAAGCAACACTTAGCTTTGTAACACATACATCAGTTGAACAAGTGCTAACCAAGTCTAACTAAAACTGTACAACCAACTTCCTCATTCCCTTTCTTCGTCTCCCATCCCTGGGAAAAGATGTGAAATACAAGTTATTGCTGCAGTAGGCAAACATTAATAGCGACTGAAACCACTTAACCATCTATTCTTCCTTCCCTTCCCCTCATTTTTATTTTAAGAAAATCCACAGAACTACCCCCCCCGCAAGAATGGTTCCAGCATAACAGAATTTTTCATCCTTTGCTAGATTGAGTATAGACCTAATTTAGGATTAAGTGCAACTCAACACACACTTTATTTCAAGCCATAAATATCCAAGATTAAGAGATGCTGAGAGAATTGGCTGACAGGACAAGACAAAAAGAAAAACTAAATCATTCCATACCTTCCATGCAGCAAGCTCACTGCACAAGGGTAATAGCAAGGAGCTGAACCCAAGTACATGGCAATTGATGGGGACTACTCACACACATTTTTCAGGGATCTGCCAAACACTTCAGATTTCAGTAGAAAAACCCTGTGTTCCACAACTCAGCTCTACTCCTTTTCACTTAGCTCGAAGTGTGACCGACAGTAGGAGCCTGATCAAATTCCTTGCTTTATCCACGCCTGAATTAAAGCCTTGGCTCAGCAGACCAAGTTACATGAGCTTTCCCTTTTTCAGAGGATGCCGGCCATTAGTGCTGGTGCCAGCACTGCAGGTAACACCAGCAAGTCCCAGGGAGCTTCAGTTTGGTTACAAAGAGATTTCATCTCTTGGTGAAGCAGTTGGTATTTCTGCATCTCTTGTTAGACACTCCAGTGCTCTGTTTTCATCTGCAGATAACATACTAAGCCTCTTGAAAAATCCAGGCTACTCTGATCTCGAAAGTGGGAATTTCTTAAAAAAACTAATCAAATCATGCTCACATGGGTGAGTTTCAGCTCCCTAGCACTGATGAATATCAAAGAAAAGACTCAAAATGTTTAAGGGTCAGACAGAGGCAAGACAAGTGCCTCACAAAGGCAGCAGTTGCCACTGTAGGATGATTCTGCAGAAGGAGCACTGCCCCTGGCCACAGCAGCCACATCAGCTCCAAAGGAACCTTCCCCCAAACTCTCCTGGAAAAGCTCCTTCTCACTGTGTTCCTATCACAAGGAGCACCTGCACACACATCCACCTGCAACCTCAGTCCAAGTCCGGCTGCTGCCCTTGAACTCTTCTTCAGCTTCAGGGAACTCCACAACCACCATGTGGAGAACAGCAGCTAAGGCTCACCCAACTCATCTCTGGGGAAGCAAAACAAAGTCCAAATGGTTTCCCTAAAAGGCACCTGCCAGACCTGTGTGCAAGAGAGATGAGGAAGGAAATGGAGGAAGAAGGTTTTTGTCTGCTGCCAGGAACCAGAGCACAACCTCATGGGTGTGGGGAAGAACATTCCTGGAACAGGCCATGGGGTGATAATAACCTTCCAAAGAGGCTTCTATGGAAGAGATCACAGAATGGTTTGGGTAGGAAGGGACCTTTAAAGACCAACCTCCCAGCCATGGGCAGGGACATCTATCACTAGATCTGGTTGCTCCAAGCCCTCTCCACCCTGATTTTGAACGCTTGTGGAGCAGAATTGCTTGCTTCTCAAACAACAGACTCACAAAGCTGTGACAGGAAGGCGGACAAGGAAAGGACTGATGGCTTGAGTCAAATAGGAGGAGTGAGCAAACAAGGAGAGGACTGGGTCAGGAAGAGCCTGTGTGACTCAGCCAAGCGCTCGCACAGCAGGAGCTGGAAATCTCCACGTTTAAGAGCGTGCACACGCAAATGCAATATTTTACAATCCTACAGCACTTTTAAAGTGCTCCAAGTGCTTCATAATTGTTAATTAAGCAAGAGTACTCACAAATCAGAAGCATGAGACTGAGATATAGCTATGTCAATTTTTAACAGTATGATAGCTATCATGGTTTAACCCCAGGCAGCGACTCAGACCCACACAGCCACTCACTCACTCCCTTGAGTGCGATGGGGGAGAGAACTGGAAGGGTAGAAGTGAGAAAACTCATGGATTGAGTTTAAAAACAGAACAGGTTAATAGGTAAATGACAAGCTGCACAGTCAAGCAAAGCAATACAAGGAATTCATTCCCCACTTCCCAAGGGCAGCCAGGTGCTCAGCCATCTCCAGGAAAGCAGGGCTCCATCACATGTAATGATGATGTGGGGTGACAAACACCACCTCTCTGAACATCTCCCTCCTCCTGCTTCCCCCAGCTCTACACGCTGACCATGCCTCCATATGGTCTGGAATATCCCTTGGACCATCTGAGGTCAGTTGTCCTGGCTGTGTCCCCTCCCAGCTCCTTGTGCCCCAATCCTGCTCACAGGGTGAGGTGGGTGAGAAGCAGAAAAAGCCTTGGCTGTGTGTAAACTCTGCTCAGCAGTACCGAAAACAACCCCGAGTTATCAACAGCTTCCAGAGCAAATCAAAAACACAGCCCCATATTAGCTACTATACAAAAAATTAACTCTGCTCCAGCCAAAACCCACGGAAAACTTCAGGAATAAAAGCTACTTTTAAGAAGTCACATACCCCAACTCCTTGCCCCGCAGACCCTGGGCTGTGTCCCACAGCCAGGCAGCGCAGCACTCTCTGAAAGAGGCTGGTGTTGAGGATTTGAATCCAGACTCCTATTTCAGAGGGTGCCCCGATGCCTCGCACACCGCCAGTGATCCGATCCCACTCCAGCCAGCTCCCTAAGCCATTCCTTGATCGCCAGCCAAGCCCCACGCAGAGGTAATCTTACCAAAGTAACACCGGTATGTGCCTGTAAATTGTGATTTTGTGCTTGACTTGTGTTATCTGCCTCCTCTTGCACTTTGGCTGCACAAATGATCTTCAGCAATTTCATCTTAAAAGCTCATGTTTTACAGTACTGATTTCCCTTAAAAGTATATTTTTTTTAAATTTGCTTTTATTAGTTCAACCACATTTGCCAAGTTTTAACAGACGACTTCTTTCTCAGCTGCCTAATTTCAAATTCACCTTTACATACAGCTTAAAAGGGGGCAAAAAGTCATCACAAGTAAGTGGGATGTGATGCTTAACATCAAGGTTTATGCAAATACACTTTACAGTATCAGTTGAGGGTCAAGAATCATGAGTTTACTCTGCAACACGGGAGAATTAAGAAAGAAAAAGGATGAAACCTAGCCAAAACTTGGAAATATGTATACTCCTGATTAATACAAGGCTACCAGGAAAAAGCAGATGTGAAGTCACACCTTGTTTTATTCAAGGGAAAGGCCAAAATGTACAAGAGCCAAAAAGAACTTATTCTATGCAGTGGCGGACTCTGAAATACAGCAATATTACTCCTTCAACATTAATAAAACATGTTGTATACAGAGCTTTTTTCTTTTCAGTCCTTGAAACCCTGCCAAGTCATAAGCTTTTTATGGGAACATTGAAATGAATGTTGATCAGAGCCATACCCATAAGAGTTTTAAATTTTACCACCACTTAGAGGCAAGGGCTCCCCTCCAGTTCCTCACACATCTGAAATCTGGACATTTTTGAAAAGCCCGATGAACTAAAAAAACTCATACATCCTCCATCTATGAAGATACTGAATTCCCTCTTGGATTACCAGCTGAACTCAGGCCTTGAAAGGACTATGAACTCCTCCATCCTCTAAAATGAAGTTCCTCAAAGGCAAAATTTTACACTTTGTATACAAAAAATAATAGCTACTTGGTAAGTGAAATTAGAGCACCAGAGGTAACCTCATTACCAAGAACACTATATTCTTTTCCCCATCCCTTCCCATATTCATCAGCATCTGCTTTTTCCAAGGCCTAAGCTTTATTTTTCAAAAAATTCACATTGGCTCATAAGAATACAATTAATTTGGAAGTACAAGGCTCCTGGCATCCAGACAAGGAGTTGATAATTTAGTTGTCGCATCTAATGTGATAGAGCTTCAACTGAGCTGGAAAACTTCATAAAAAGAGGGGCTTCTTCCTAATTAACACAGCAATGAAATTTAACAGCCTGGCATGGAAATTTCTTTTCAGCAATATGTTTTTGAAACAATGCATCTACTCCCACAGTCTACAACATGCTACCCAGTAATTTACCCTTTCCGGCTCAAAAGGCTTCGACTCAGAGTCGTCTGTATCAAACCAACCAGGGTGGCAAAATGCTGCCCCAGAAGACCAGAAAAATAACTACCATCCTTAACATCTACTCACCCTGCATGCTTCTACATCTGTTCCGTAATTGTAGCACTAAAATCTGTGTCCATTGAAACATTTATCCATTTTATCACTGACATAAATTTAAAAAGGTATTAATTAGGTGCACAATGCTTTAAATTTAACAGGGAAATGGACAAAAAGTCCACAGCCTGCGTCCAAGCAGGTCTGTCTTTCAGGTCCCTGGGCTGGGAACTTGCGTTGTTTGTATATTATTTTGATTTATGTTTATTTAAATAATGCCAAATATTAGTTTTAAATTTACAGTGATTGCCTTATAAGATGTCTCCAATCCTATCAGGATAAAGAGCTTATACTAAACAAAACAGTTTGTTTATACTAGTAGTACATCTCATAGGAAATACTTAGAATCCCACATGTTTAAAGCAGGACAAAATTACAGCCCATCTTTCCACAGAGGGTTGCTATCTCCTGCTACCAAGAGGCCAGAAGGACCACATGCTGATCACAAGCCCTGAAAGTTCCAATCAAGAGAGCCTGGGCTGCAGAACCTCAGTAAAGCTGAAAGTGAGTTTTAATGATACCCTAAAATAACCATTCACACACTCAAACCAATTACTGGTGCAGGTACTTAAGTGTGAAAGCAAAGGCAGAGCAACACCTTGTCCTTCTCTTGAGTACACTAAAATTTTACATGTTCCTATAAAGACTCCTCTGCATATCCAAGCCCTGTATTTTACACTCTGGAACTGTGCTTGTACAAGGACTGGCAGAGCAAAGCCCTCCTCTACAGCTGAATCTCTTTCGTGCTGGGATCACAAATTGAAAGTGGACGAGATAAACACTTAAAATCACGGATCCTTAGTGAAATCTGCTCAGCACGCTTTACAACCTCTCGTGCCCAGTGACTGCACAAATTCTCCCCTCTATCTATAGGCTGAAAAAATATTCCCCCAGTTTGTACACAAATGACAGCAATTCAGTTTTGAAGGGGAAAGAAGGAGAAAGGCAGCACTCAGACTCTAAGGATTATTTACGAACAAGCTGAAGCCCTATAAACTTGGCTGTTGAAGAAAGACAATCCTCTCTAGCTTATGCCAAGTGGGTCAGACAGAGGAAGAATCTCAGCAGTCTTCAAAGTCGAAGCAGATGGGGAAGTGAATAAGTGCCCATGTGAGCAAAGAGGAAACAAGATTCTATTCCTTTTAGCCTATTTCAGAGCTTCAGTTTTCTAGATAGCACTGACTGGCAAGCAGAGGAGCTCACTTCTGTAACATGTATTAGAACTGCAAAGTAATTACTTAAGACTGCTATAGATGCAAAAAAATTAAAGTCCCAGTGTGTGCAGATAGAGGATATTGCTTAGCTCAGTAGGAGGGAAGCAGGTGAAGTGGAAGAAAAGTGCCAAGAGGCAGAGAATCGGAGAAATGTTCTTTACTTTGCAGCTATGAAAAAACCTCCTGGGATTCTTTATCATTAGTGTTTGAGTATCAGATATAAATATTTATGTAGCTGAAAAGTAGGTTCCACTTTAGAGCTAATTGTAGCTCTAATTAGAGCATTAAAAAAACCCACATACCCTTGTAAGTAAATTTTTTACCCTTTTTGAAATAAAAAAGCAGCAGTCCACACATGACACAGAATGACCATATATCACATTCCTTAAAAATTTGAAGCTGACCTCTTGGTCCTTTCTCAGGCTTTACATCACCAGACAAGATCTGGGCCAAGACCATTTTCATACACAGGGATGCATCTCTGTCTCAGGCTAACCTCATCATCCAAGTGGTGAAACCTAAAACCAGCTAATCTCCCCCAGGGTCATGCTTGTGGAGTTGGGAATCCCTCCATCTGCCTCAGCAATATAAAAACATCACTGGCTGCAAAATAAACAGCACATGAACCACAGAACAATTGCCCCTCCAGTCAATGCTGCTCATGCCACCCACCATGGGCTAATAATTTTCTAACAGACCCCTCCCCCTAAAAGAACTTTTCATGCTTTGAAGAAAGGCCTTGTGCAAGTTGACAACACATAACTTCTTTTGGATCCATACAAAGGAAGGACTCTCTTCCTCTCCAAATTCCTGGGAGTTTTGCAAGCTATCTGCAATCAGACAGAGCAAACCCTGAAGGACCACAGAAATACTTTGAATCAAGAACTTTTACGCTGAACTGGGAACAGTGGAAGGAGGAGTATTGAGTGCTACATCTTGCTAGCGAGACACCAAGAGCCAAGGACATGCTGAGGAGATGCTCATCTTCCAAAGAAAATACTGCTAAGAGAAACGGGCATCCTTCCATCACTTATTTTAGGAGGTGGCTACAGAGCTGCATCAGCTATTCCACTGGTGTCTCCATGAGTGCTTTTGCCCAAGACTTCTGCTGGAAGAGCCAGAGCTGCAAAAGTTTTAAGAAAACTTGACAGGAAGAGGCACTGAGAGGTTGAACAACCCCAACCCACTATGCATACACACTTCATCTTCACTTATGCAAACTCAAGTGATCTGATATACAGGGTGGGTTGTGTGGAGCACAGTCAAGATAGAAATAGGTGTATGAAGTCTTTGCTTGTTTTTCTGTACGTGCAACTATAAAGCAAGAAATTTGCTAAAATCAGAAGTATGAATGAGAGGAGAGAGGCTGTGTTATAAGTAACAGCAAGAACTTCAAACTACAACCACTTTAGCTTTTTTTCCTACTGTTAGTTATCAAACAAGCTGAAAAGTTAACTACCTTGCTTTAGGTAACTTTTTACCATGACAGCTATTCCTTTTAGCAAATATATCATCATTCCCACAGCAGCTTTAGATGCTTTAAGATGCAAAGCAAGGACTACCCCAAATCTCTCTCCCCACTAAAAAAGGCTGAAACATGTTAACCTTGAAGGATGGTGTAAAGTTGCATTTGCTGTAGTCAAACCTTTTCTCTGGACTCTGGTGTAGTTGAAGGAAAAAAAAAGATATACATGGTAAATTCATGCTGGCTTTTTAACAGCACCTCCACAAAAAAGATTTTTTTTTAATGTGACATGTACAGTTGACCTGGCTTAACACTGTGGTGTGGGGAGTTGAAAAGGGATCACCTGATGAAACAGAAATACCTCCCTCCAAGCTATATTGCAGGAATTCCAGCCAAGCACCCCAGCCACAGCAAACAGTAAGAGCCTTCTGGAACAGCACACATTCTGTGTCAGCAAAGCAATGTTAAAACAAAATTCAAATAAAGGAGCACTGACCCTTCAGAAAGGGTAGGGCTTCATCAGGCTTCTACCACACCAAACAGAGACCACTGAAGATACTCAAACCGCTGCAAAAAAATTATTATATCAAAAGGAGGAAAACAATCTCAGCCTTGTACATTTTTTTGTTGCTGAATAATGACAGTGTTTACCTTCCCAGCCTAACACATTACTGCTCTGGACCCAACTTTAAAACAGAGTACATGACAGAATTAATGATGTCCTTTCCTCTTAACTACCATTCCCTGGTTATTTATTAGCTTGGTCTGCATATATTCATAGATGTGTCTAATACACAAAGTTAAAATGACTTAAAACTGATGCCTAAACACTTCCCTCATTTGCAGAGTCCTCTCCATCCTCTGGACAGGCAGTGGCACCAATAAATACAGCCTCAGGCTGCAAAATAGTCACTGCTCAAGCAGTTGAGGGAGACATGGGGGAACCTCAAGCCTGCTGCAATGGCAAGCGTATTTCAGGAGCAACACCATACTGATCCCAAGCAACCATCTATCTCAGACATGTTCTCAGAGGGTTCTGCTAAGGACTTTTCCACCTTTGTTGGCTCACTCACAGTTTGGAGTCCACCAGACAGTTCCTGTGTGTTTCTGGAAAAGCCATGCCACACAAAATACCCTGAGCTCAGCACCCTGGCAAAGGAGTGGCAGGCAGATACTGAGATGAGCTGCCTAAAAGGAAAACTAAAGGGAACTGAAAAGCCTCTCTGCAGCTGTCTGCCTTCACTCTCCTAAAGTCCTCTCTGAAGAGGGACAAATATCAGGGAAAAGCAGATTGGAGAAGACTTCTGGTTTATGACAATCTTTTTTATTTCACCAAGGTCACTCAGCTCAAGGTGAAAAGCTGCCATGCTGACCATTCACCGGAAGGAGATCAAAAGGAAGAGAGGGTGGGTACTGCAGAAAGCAGAGACAGAGAAAAAAGAAAACCCTTTCACAGACACTTTCCAAAGAGTCGCAGCACTTTCATCAGGGTAGATGTTAGGATACTGTATTCCCATGTGAACACTGCAGTGGCTTTCGGCCTCATCCGGGATCAACAAGCAACTCCAACTAACACACCAAATTAGCTGTGTATGTAGGGATTAACTTCCTGTCCTGCATCAGAAGTCAGTCGAGTCTTCTCTCCACCACAAAGGAAAGTATAGTACATTTTGGTACAGCAGCACACTTAGTTCTTCCACCCATCATCCATGGCATTGTGGCATTGGATTTGTGCCCAGAATGCCCCAAAGATATATAGAAATAGACAAGACCAGGTGCTTGCAATCAACACTCAGAAATCCTATCATTTACCAATTATGTGGAATTTGGCATTTTAACAGGTATAGACAGGGTTCCAAAGATCAAAGGGGGTTGTTAAATTTGTTCACGCTCTCCCTTTTTTTGGGCTAAAAAAAATATAAAACTCTCTAGCTTTTTTATGATTTCTCTATATCAGAAGTTCCTGCCAGAGGGAAAGAGGGAAGGGAAAGGGAGGAAGAGCAACTGCATCTAAAATCCTCGAAGCATGAAGGTTTCATTTCATAACAAAATCATATTAAAAGACAGCAACAAGCTTACTTTCCAGTGGAAAGAAAAACACAGAGCATCTCTTGAAAACAAAATTTATAAACTGATGAGATTATGCAGTAATATGCAGATATAACCTGTATTTCATTATTCTGCACCACGTCCACTTTATCTGATTAAATGAATAAATGAGGTCCTTATGTCATACTAGAGGCATTACCCCTACTTTTGTTTACAACATCTTTCTAGCCTTTAACCACAGCACACGCAGCACAGCTGGCTGGCAGCTCAACATTACAACCCAACATGCAAAAGAAGTTAAGATAGGGGAAGTGATTCTAAAAAAAACCACAGGAAAAAAATCTTGCTTCACTTACCTAAGCAAAGTTGTCATTAGAGAGTTTTCCAGTAATAAAATCTTAAGGAAAAAAGCCTGAAAAAAACATAACAAGGCAAAGTTTTAGTAAATAGGATATTACTGTCACTCATGGTTTTTTTCTTGGGAGTGGGAAAAGTCAGTGATTTAAAGAAAAAGTAAATTCACTCCATTAGTTGCCTTTCAGATAGCTATTTGTAACAAAAAGGTCCTCCTCAGACAGAGAATGTATCAGAAACAATAGGGCAGATTTTTCACTGCTGCTGCCAGCATTATACCAGTGCAATTCCCCAAATGTCAGTCACATTGGGCTGCAATAAAACTAGTGTTACCCAGCAGACGAGTCAGGCGTAAGGCAATTAGCTAAGCTGCCCCATTTAAATTTTCAGTCATCTCTCCCTCCCACTGAGCTGGATTATCAGAAAGTTTGGACCAAGTTGTGGGGTGGGAATCAAGGAGTCACACATGTTCACACACAAAGAGTAGGGCTGAAGGTGGCCAGAAACAAAAATGCTGCTTATAAAAAAAATACCCAAACCACCCCAGGCCTAATTGCAAAAGACTGAGGCAGCACAACATATATCAATATTAAGAAAGCTGAGAAATACAAGACTTCATTATAGGCATAAAAATCCAAAGCAAATTGCAAGTTACTGGCAAAAATGGCATGTTGCCATGACAGATTTTACCAAAATCACTGCTACCAAAAAACTCCTCGAAGCTTGTTGAGATTCATGAATGCAGACTGAAAAAAAAAACAAAACAAACCCACACACCCAAACTAACTGAATATGGATGACTGCAAGCCTCCAAATCAAAGAGGGAGTTGACCACTGTTTAGGAGGAAGAAATCATTGCTTGTTCCAAGATTAAAAACTTATAATTCTGGCCCTGGCTGAAGCACTATCATTCACTAATCTGCTGCAATTTAGTCGGGCTGATCCCCTGCTCAGACAGACGGGGCATTATCAAAAGTTCCTCCATTCATTTCGCTTCCTGTTAGCCAGTGAAAGCCCCTTTTATACCCTCCTCCAGAGGCTGCTAAAGCCAGAGAAGACTTTCTGATAGAGAAGATAAGGTAGTTGGATTTATTCATGAGAGGAGGAAGGGAAGTTGTACAGGCTGATTACAGCTGCTCCAAAGCTGAAAACTAGAGGCTTGGAGGAGGGAGGCGGAAGATGATGGATTTCTTATTAAATAAGCATTATACCACTACCATTATTGTTAGAAGTAGCATTAGCTCTCCTGATACTCAACTACAGAACTGAGATTGAACTCTGAAGTTGGCATCATCAAATACACACGTAGTTAAATAATTCAAAAATACATGGACAAGGCAAAATGCATTTTTAGGAGACTGAATAAATATTTTTTTAAAAAAAATAGAATACCTAAGACCAAAAGATAAACTAGCCAGAGTCAGAGGGAAGACACTAGAAACAGTCTCCAGATTGAGACTGTTCACATATCATTTTCGGGTCAGATCTTGTTCTTACTGCAGACATGAGCAGTCTCAGACTTCAATGGAGTAGGATGGTGATTTCCACATCACTTAACATGTGTCAGCAATTTCCAACAGTTGCTTTGCAGATTCTTAGAGCAAACCAAGCAAAACCTCACCAGAGAGAGCCCAGTACAGTACTTGGCGGATGAAAAGCTGCCTGGAAACTTTATCAAGTCTCTGAAAAACATTCCCCCATTAATGTTCAGACAATCTGGTATAGTTAGAGTAATTTTTAAATGCAACAAGATGGAAATGTAAACAAGAACACATTTCTCAAGTTTAAAAAGGTCGAGCCAAAGCAGCACAGCTCTACGAGAAGTTAGGGCTAACAATGATAGTTACAGGGGTAAACCCTGCCTCTTCCTTCCCCTCTCCCAGACTATTCTTCTCCAAACGAAGGAGCAAAATAAACAAGAATCAAAATATCCACAGAAAATCACAAGCAGCTTTAACAGAAAGAAAATAATTCAGCTATACCTCATCCATCCAGTCCAAATACACATCAAGTCTTTAAATGTTTCCCCCTCTGACAATGCTAAATGAGATCAATACAAGCAAAAATATTTTTTTTTAACACACTATTATATGAGTAGGAAAACTTAAAGCCACCAGCTTAAATTAGACAAGGATGGAGTGTAAATCTCTGCTGGGCAGAAAGAGGGCATAACCAAATCTAGAATGGCATGAAGACCCAACAGAGATGGTTCACAGGTCACCACAGGGAGGGTGAAGTATCAATGGTACTTATGTAAATGGGGACAAGACTGACAAATTAACTCTTGCTTTGTAGAATACCCATATGCAACCAAAAAGCAACGAGCCACAACAAAATCCAGAGCTTATTTTGATCCAGCTCCTCCTTTAGGTTATTTTACATATACTACACAAAATTTGAGCACAAACTGTACAGATCAGTTTGCTCTGTGATCACATAACTTCTTCTCAGTGATCAAAGAAATCAGGGAATGAGGAGACAACAGCAGGCAAAGCTCAGCTGGCACTCGCTCTCCCCACTTTGTGCTGCAGTGGGATCTTGCCTGGTGTAATCACCAACTTCAATCATGAAGTACAGCAAACTCTGAAAAAGCTCAGATTAAATGGGTACCTCAGAAAAAGCTGCCAAGTCTCAGATTCCCCATTTATTATTCCCATAATAAATAAGGCAATACCGCTCCCCTGTCTGCACAGAGGCTTTGCAACACAAATCTGAAGAGACAACGACCTGTTATAAATCTCCAACACACAAAAGCAATTTTACATGTTAATTTTCAGTTTCACACTATGAATAAGGACAAATTTATCAAAGCACAAAGGGTGTTTCCTACAGTGGGCATGTTGTAATGGGATGACAAGACACAGCCTCCTTGTTCTGCATGTTTGGTAAGATTGTTGGGTCACAAAACAACTCTTGTTACACCAATATTTAATCAGAAACAAGCAAAAGTCCACACAAAATTTCCCATTTGTTTTCAGGTCCGAGGAACCCACAGTGGCAAGTTAGAACTGATACTGCATCACAAGGAAATGAAGAGGCATGAATGAGATTTTCCTTGGTCTTTTCAGCTTGATAAAGACCCGACTGCAGCAATGCTACAGCTGATGCAAGGGAGTCAGACCAAGTCTGAACACTCTTCCCACTCAAGTTGACAGACTACAAGAACATCACAACCAGAGGCTCATGCCCACTGGTACAGAGCTGGATACAACTCATTTTGTTCAGTGAAAATGTGACTTTACACATATGACAATTTCAGGAAAGCCAAAAAAAGAACAGGTTTACTTGGCTCTTACATTTCACTGCCTGCCTTCTGCAAATTCAAGGTTGGTTGTTGTGATGATGCCAGGGTTTGGAGGTTGGTTTGTTTTCTTTTTTTAATAACCGCAAACCCTAAAAATTCCTACTTCTAAAGACCACCTTATGTTTCTCATAGGCCTGGGTATGGATGTACAGATGCCCGGTTTCTAGCATCTGTACTGTCAGTAGTTACACTTGAAATAGCTGTGACTGAAGGCAATGGAAGATTTCAATAGCAGTTTCTTTGCCACACAAGCCTGCAATGCCAGATTTCTGCACACATTGCGAGGGGCATGTGGCATTACCAGTGGCTGGAGTTCAGCACATTCCTGGACAGCTCTGCAGTAACAACAATTTAGACTGTTACAGGTGGCTGCAGCAGAGTTCAGAGAGGAAAATAGCAAAGAAACACAAAATTCAGAGAGCAAATCCTATACATGCAAATCAGGCTTCGCAAACTCATGACACACTGAAAGAGTAAGGATTTTCCATCTCATCTCCGAGCACACGCTCAGCGGTGCCAGGAAGGTTAGAGGACTGCCAGAGCATGCACAGGAGAAGGTTTGTCTGCAAACAGAATGAACAGCCTTGACTAAATTCTTGTAACCAATTAAGCAACAATTCTCCACTGAGAAAACAGCATCTCCCAGTTCCCTGCCTAATCCTCAACTCCTGCTTCTTGAGCTGGCTTTCCATTTTTTAAGTCTCACATTTTTCTTCAGAAGCAGAAGATAAATGGATGCCAATTCTGCAGACATCCTGGTTTCAAGGCTTTCATTTGCCTTTTAAAGACCATGAGCGCTCAGAAGAGACTTAACACTAATGAGCTTTCACCAGCAAGTCTGCAAACATTAATACATGTGAGTAGGCAAGCTAAATCCACTCAAATTACCTATCTGCAAGGCTCTCCTCCAGCCTGGACTGGACTTCAAGCCAAGGGATGATGAAACCTGGAAGGTAACTACGGATTTTCTCTCGTCTGCATCCCCTTGTTAAGCTACTCAGTGATGCTAAGCAGATGCATTTTGAATGTGCTGCTTCATCTCATGTAAAGGGGGGAGAAAAGGAAAAAGAGTCAGAAATAGTACTTATCTGAAAAAAAAGCAAATATTTTAAACTAAGTACTGCTACTGTTTGTAGAATGGCCTGTAAGAGAGATATAGCCGAAATTCCTTTAAATACATGCATTCAGTTTTTAAACTGCAAACAAGTCAATCTGACAAACCAGCTCAGTTAGGATCGCACCAACAAAGCCAAGGGTCCCGACCCCACCCTTTTCCAAAGTAAGCCAGCAAAAGTTTCTGGCATAGGCACTGGTGTGTGAGATTTTAACATTCCCCTTTCCATAAACAGTCATACATCAAGCTCTAAAAATTTGCTTCACAGAAACATTTGCACTAGTAAAACTCAATTATTCTAATATTTGTATGACACATGCAGGAGGGGTACATAAAAAGGTTATGGTGAGCTCATTTAAGAATTTAAACAAGAACTTGATAAAAAGGTTTTGAATTATTCACTCAGCTCCACTATTAAATCAGGCTTCCAAAGGAGTCTTTAAACAATACAGCCCAGAGACGCTGTATTTATAACAAAAAGGCAGCACTGAAGCCATCACACTGTCTCACAGCACAAACCATTCATAATTACAGTGTAAATGTACACAGGCACAGTATCGTGCCTTGGTCACAATCCTGCCAGATTAACTGGACACTTTAAACAATTACACAAATATTCCCTTCTGGAGAGGCAGCACCACTTCTCTCTAAATATCTTAAGTGCTGCTTTTTAGGCTAAGAAAGAGCAATTTCTTCAAGAACATCCAAAGCTCAGAGAAACACTCGGGAATAGTACTAAGCAAGATGGAGACAATCTCTAACAAGTATTTATTTACTTTTATACCAGCCCATTTGGGCTGGTAACAAGTATTTTGCTATGCCCCCCAAAGCTTCACAGCCAAACTCAAGTGAAGACATCACTGTGCATCTCCATATGATAAACTTCCATGCTCAGTTTACACACAGCACAGCAATTTTCTGAATACTTGCTGCTCACACATATCAAACCTTTTTTTCCAAACCTCAGGACCCACTTGAAATAATGGCCATGTCTAGAGGGAGGAAAAACAGAGGGCTTGGAAGAGATAACATGAGTGGTGCTTCACTTCTCTGGTACACACATCCTTTCACCACCTGCTTCCTTTCTCCCCATCCCTTTTTCTTCCACCTCACAGGCTGCTCTTGGTAGTTCAGCTCAGCAAACATGAGCCAAGATTTCCTCTCAAAATAACTACTCCAAGACCATTCCAGCTATGAGCATCACCCACAGAAACATTCCCATTTGCATGTCATCTTCTTCATCAGTTTGTTCCCAAATATACTCATGGGCTGGTAATACAAGGTCATGAAGTTGTGACAAAAAAAGCAGGGTACCCTCCCATTGCATACAGCCATGCTCCCAGAGCAAGGGCAGGATGAGTCAGTCTCCCAGTATATTCAATTTCAGGCATTTCTGGCAGCATTATTTTAATGACAACATTTCATTCCATCTCCTTCAGCCATCTCATTGAGACAGCTCAAGTTAAGTATTAATGAAGTGCTCGAACACTCTCACTGTCTGGAGCAGACGTGGGGTGTCACCTAACCAGCTGCTCAAGATTCACACTTAGCTGCTCTGGTCACCAACCCAACTGAGAAAAGGATTTTTGCATCACATGAGCTAAGGAAAGATTTGGGTGTAAGAAGCATGAGCCAAAACTACCACAGTAACAAATACCACTGAGCCGTGAACAGAACCAGCAGCACATCAATCTAAGACAACCATAATCCATCAAAAACAAATAAAAATCTAAAGGTATCTTGCCATTTCTGAAGAAATGGGGGTTTGGATGGTTTTGTTTTGCTGTTAAACAGCCAAGCCATCGCAGCAGTGCCATCAGCAACACACCTCCTGAACCCTTTTTTTATATTTTTAAAACCTTTAAATTCAAATTTGCTGATGTACTTTCTTTCAAACCTACATCCCATTTCCTCCTCCCCATGTTCTTACAAATCTATCTATTTGAAGCACTGTTTTTCCTGGTTACGGGTAAGGCTCAACACCTGCACCACAGCAAATGTAATTATGGCAAACTACCATGGCTATTTGTAGACTTCCTGTTCATCAAATAATATTAGTGTACCTTTGCCTTCAGCAATTATTTGCAGAGCTGGAAATCCTGAAGTGGCACTGGAGATCACAGAAGCATTCTGCTGTCCACCCCTCCATTATGCAATGATGCTTTGTATTAGCTTTTGGAATTACTCAAAGGGGAAAATAAAATCATCAGAATAATTCTTTATAAATCTGTCCAATGAAAAGGAGGGGAAAAAATGTAATTCAGTTAAAATTCTACATTAGCTTACTCCAGTTGAGACTGGGAGGCATTTTACACTTCAGCTGAATTGGCATCTCAAATTCAATTTCAGGCTCCAATGCAAGCTTAAAGTCAAACTCCTCGGCAGAGCAAAACCCTTATTAGCCTGTCTTCACTGTAATTTTAATCTTACTTAATGATGAGTATGTAATTTATGTTAAGAATAACCCACTTTTTTCAGAACGGGATATACAGCATGCAGAATTAGTCCCTGGCTAGCACAGTTAAGGTCTCCCTTAAAGAAATAATTTTTTACATATTGACAACAAAGGAAAAAAAAAACACTCAAAGCTTTTAAAAAAAAAAGTTTTCATAAATGCATCACAGATGGCATATTAATTCACCTGATACCTGGCCATGCAGCCTCACTTCAAACCAATGTTGTGTGCTAGAAAGGTATTTGATCTGTCTAAAAATTGACACTTTTTTTTCCACTAATCACACAAGGGGTAGAGAGAAGAGAAAAATAGTTGGCATTCCTACCTTTAAAAAGGAACAAGAGCATCCCATTTCTTCTCCCATCCACTTTTTCCAATTTATGATTAAAAAATAAATATAATTTAAAAAAACAATTAAAAACACCACAAAAACACCCTGTAAGGACAACAACTCAATTTCAAGTTCCACCAATGGGACAAAATTCATGACAATTTCTCTAGCTGAAATGTAAACAACTTTGAAGCACTGTCTGAAGTTCACAAAGTCAGTTCCACAGTCCAAACTGTCAATGAAGCTGGTACACAACACCACCCATACCGACACAGGCAGTATTTACATCCTGTAGCCAACCTAAAGCTCTGAAGCCCCAGTTACTATCTCTCCCGATCACAAAACATTCACTACGTATTTCCTGCGTTATTTGCATGGTTACTTAGGTTTTGGAGTTTTGCTTGGTTTTGGTTTTGTCTGGGGTTTTTTTATGCCCACTAAGTAAAAATCTAAGATCTCTCACCCAAGCTCAGAGAAAACTCAAGAGTGAATTATCAGGGTGGTTTCCCACTCTCCTTCTGCACTTGCTGCTGCAGTTTTGTGTTGTCCCCTTGTCTCCCACTCCTCTTTAAGACGTAAAAAAATAGTTCAACCCCTATCATCCATCCCCAGGCCAGCAAACCAACACGTCCTTTTCAGTGAAGCTCGGTGCCACAGCCTATTTGTATAATCTGAATGGGAGAGACAGGGAATAGTTAGGCATTTGCCAAGTGAGTGATTTGAGAGTGAAATGCAAGAGATGCATACACTAAAACAGCTGGATTGTGCCAAAAGCACGAGCTCAGGTCTGTCCTGTGCCGCAGGCTGGCATTGAACACCAGGAATCTGAATGACTTGCACTAAAATATCCACTCAGGGAAAAGAAATTTATCACTCACTTTACCCTCTGGGTTTTCCTCCATTTTGTGTGGTGCAGACATGGAAGAATTAAGGAGAGGGTTTGCAGGATTTTGCAGCACGTTCGGCCCCGCACTGTGCTTGAAGCAGGAGCTGTGTGAGGGAAGGGAACCGGAGAGGCCCTGGACAGATGTTTCCATTCACCAACGCTGCCAAGGAGCTGGGAATGCCGAGTTCACTACCTTGGCGTTATTTACATTTCACAACATCCAGCAATAACCATGCCACGAGCAGTTTAGGAAAGGAAAATACCATGCGGCAAGGGAGCGTTTTACCATCGCCTTTGTTAAAGGGAAGAAAATTAATTTTTTTTTTATCCCAGGTCTGAAACTTTGCCTGCTTTTCTTTTGCCCACTGTCATCCAAACAGAAGGACATGAGCATCCCAAGCCTCATCAATTTTGAGATAATTACCAGCCATTGCCCTTTTGCACACACGATTGCTTCTGGGGTATCAGAGGTGGTTAACTGTGCCACCCCTGAACCACCTGAACATTTTCTTTCCACTTTCCAGAATAAACTGACTTTTGATCTAGCACAGAGGCCAGTTTCTCCTTCAGCAACTGTGCCACAATCCAAATGCTCCAAAGACCAAACTTGAAAATACCCTTGGTGGAAGGGTGCATTTCAGAGGCATCCATCCAAAACCTCAATCCCGAGACCCAACAGGTTTGATAATGAGCTGCCAGATCCAGTTTGGCAACTAGAACAGCTACTCCAAGCGCTGCCCTATCCATCCAAACACTCTGGAGTGTTAGACATGGACCACATGCAACAATGGGCTCTGCATGTCCCAAGATGCACCCTGCGGCAAGAGATATGAAGGATGATGGGGGAAACATTTTTTCACACCATGTTAGGATCCTCCAAGTATTCTCTGAGCCCACAGCAGAGGGACAGAGAAAATAAAAAGACCCATTATTACCCATTTCTATAAATGTCAGTACTTTCTTGAGCTTTTAAAGGGGTCTGTATCTCAGCAGAGGCACTGTATCATGTTTCTCAAAGTTTTGTGCTGGTGAACACTGCCCAGACAGGGCAACTTTACTGAGAGTGAGTGCAAGGCTCCCCTCCTGCCACTGCCACAACAGGACACCTTCCTTCCTAAAGTAAACCAGACACTAATGCTATTTATGGATCCTGTTGCAGAACCAGACAGGTTTCCCAGCCACTATTCATCAACGTGCAAATAGGTTTTATTCCATGGCAGGCAGGAGAGATTTGAAAGAAAAAGTCCTGAAGTTCCATCTTATTTTTTGAAAGAAATAAATATTTGAAGATTAGTTGGAAATTCAACATAAAACAGCAATACCTGCAAATAAAAGCTGATCACAAATTCTATGGAGAACACTTCATTTTTTAAAAATTGACAATTTCAAATTAGTTCCTAAAGAATTACTAAAGGAAAGCAAACATCCATGGAAAAGGCAACCAGCTGATGTACTAAGGGACAGACCCCCTGAAGAACATCAGCTCCATCAGTCCTCCATATCCAGAAGAAAGGCAGGGAATATAACTGCAAAATCTTCCTTACTTTGCAGAAAAAAAAAAAGGATTACATCAGTTTCCAGAGACACATAGATGAACAACACTCACCAGCACTACTTTCAGACATTAACACAGCAGACTCCACCAACTTGTCTTCCTATGTCTTTGGGGTTTCAGTGGGAACCACAGCTTTGTTCTTACAAGCATTTTTCATAGAAGCACCTTTGCATTTAAAATGTCAACTGTAAACGCATCTGCTATTCAGATAAAGCACCCACAAGCACTTAATTTCATATGCAAGAAGTTTTACAAAGCTCTCGAAAGAGCCCAAGGACATTTGGAAAGATAGATGCAAGTTTAGAATGAGTCTTAGCATATCATCAACCAAAAAAAAAAAAATCTATTCTTAGATATCTCCCTTTGGTGATTCCTATAATCTTCCTTTTTTTTTCCTCCTACTCCTTTGAGAAAGTAAGTTGTTTGGTTATTTGAAAAAAAAAAATGGAAGAACCTGTTTTGCAAGGCATACAAACAAAGCAGTATCTTCCAAAAAAAGAAAAGCTCATTCAAAAGTATGTAAATATTAGGGCTGGTAACACAAACAATAAAACCACAGGAAACACAAGAAATTAAGAATAGATCAGGACTCATTCAATTTCCTGGCTGCTGGATATATAAGCACTTCTCTAAGCTGGATGTATGAGACAAAATTTATTTTCTGAATAACAGACATCAGGGAGTTGACATAGATAATTTAAAAAGAGGCAAACAGAAATCAGTGTCTGTTCTGATCCTGCCTCTGCTCCTTGGCAGGACAAAGACACTGACCAAGGCAGCTACACCCAGAACCTGGCACATCGAGCACCAGGGGTTCAGCATCTTGCACTAAGCAGTGAATCCAAGTTTGGTAAAGCCACAGAGAAGGCAAAAACTGGATTACTCCTGTCTCATCACAGGATGCTGCTCGGTGCCCAGTGCACACCCCAAAGGCTGCTCTTCAACAAGGGACAGCTTGAAGCTGAGCACGAAGCAGAGGTGACAATTAGTTCCCAACGTGCAGGGTGGTCCCTGCCATCGCCACCCTGCAACTCTCCCTGGCTGCAAGGCACACTCCCAGGGCTTGACACTCCATTCCCCAGCTCGGGCGTATTCCCTAATTCCCCACTGATGCTAGGCTTTCATCTAGCAGCATCCCAACAGTTCTTTCTCTCCTCTCCATCGTGGGCATTTTTTTTTTTCCCCCTCAGCCAGAAGCAACAAGGTCTCAAGCAGACAGAGTTGTACATCTCTTGTGTGAGAAATTAAAACACTGCTCTGCCAAGCTTCACAGTCACGTTAACTCAACCACACTGCAAACGCTCCTGCTCCTCAGTCCAACTTCCATCAAAGGCTAAACCAAGTCTCCATCTTCATCCCTAAGGTTTCCAGTGGCTCAGACTCATCTAATAAAGCAGAAAAAAATCCCTGCAAAGAAAACAATTTATTTCCCTCACTGCAAACACCAACTGATGTACCTATCCACAGAAAAAATTTAACAAGGCTTAGAGCACATTTCCTCCAAAATGGCCTAAGTTCCTGTTAGCACTGAAATATGACAAGCCCAAGGAATAAATACACACAGGTAGTATTCTTTCTTCATTAATATCAGTAGCATTCATCAGACTAGATTTTTAGTAAAAACTGGCAAATATTTTAAAAATTCATTCCTGGAGGGGGAGGGGAAATTAAGAGTCCTCTAAGCAGAGTATTAAAAAGCTTGATAAATTTAATTTCACTTGATACATTTTATCATAATGCTTGATCTTTTTATATAATGCAATTGTACGGTAACTGTTTGACTGCCATTTATCTGCCATCTCATAGTATTAACTGACATCACAAAGGGGATGGGTCCTGCAAATAATCCAGGAAACAAAGGGTAAAAAGCACACGTGTTTTGTAGCTTCAGGAAGATGTATACATTTTCAAGCACTTTCTTTGCCACAGGTCCTCCATCTTCCTCAAGTAGTTTTGAATTTTCATTTCAAAACTCGCTCTCCACATACTCAAGTGTTTTCCTTCTCTCCACCCACCGTAAGCTGTTGCTGGGATAGAATCTCTTATTAGTCTCAAAGAACCCAATGACTTCTGAACTTTGAGATTATAAAGCAAGAAAGTTACTGAACACTCACATGCAAGTCGATTGGCTAAGCAAAAAGTAGCACAAAGTCCTGCCAAAATCCCAGCTAATCTGATAAAGGAAAAACCAGGGAGGTCTAAGCACTAAACCCTGTGGTTTAAGTAGAGCTGATTCCAGCTGCAGAAGGAAGAACAACATATGCAGCAGAGCACATCTTCTTCAGAAATGTCATCTGAAAAGACATCATTTTACCACCTTACTGCCCATAGGTAAATTTCAAAATTCCCAGAACACAGGAAAACATGTGGGACTGACGGGCAAATTTCATAATAATCAACAAACACAACTCGAAACTGACTGGAAGGTGGAAGAAACAAATTTATGAGACCTACGTGAAACAAAGCCAGTTACCACTTAAGTACTTCTTTAATTCTCCCACTTTCAATGCACTTCACAAACAATTAATCCTCTTAACATCCATGCAAACATATTTATTATCCACAGTTTTACCTTGTAAGCTCTTAACGCAATGGTCTAGGTCTTTTTCTAGCTTAATACACTGCTCATGAAAATAGGGACCAAAGCCTTGTTTAAACTGTGGAACAGCTCTCAAGAAATCTGCTCCCATCACCCCACTCCCACCCGCATCTTACAGAGAGACACAAAAGGCACCCACTCAAGAAAATACTTTTATAAGCTAGTTAAAAGCATTTTATGCTAGTTAAGTGCTCAAATCTCAGCCTCCATGCTGCACACACCCTTCTTCAAGGTACATAACCAAAAGACTCTTCCAAAATTAATTAGTAGCTCTGACCAGGATGGAAAAGAAGCTCCGAATTTTTGAGACTCCCAAGCCCCCACTGCACAAATTGTGCCCAACTCAGCAGGAGCCACCAGCACTCAAATGCAGCCACACAGTGAGTACCAACATAACCCCCAGCATCCTCCCACAAAGGGTCTGAGGACAAATGAGTACGTATTTTCCTGCTGGCATCTGCACTAGAGAAAAACCTGCAGTTAACAAACACGTGCAGCAACATTTTGCCTTGAATCACACAAAGTGTAAAGAGACACCTGGACCTTGTGAAACGAATGTTTATTACACAAGGCCTTCTTTTATGACAGTACATACAAAAGGGGTTTAGTCTTTATTTCTCTACCCAGCTGAGACAACCTACTTTCTCTGCAGCTGCTAGGAGAAGAGAAACTATATACATTTACATTTAATGCAACAAAAGGTTTGCTCACCACCTCTTGTGCTCCACTGTGCTCTTAGACGATGATCACTCATCATAAAAATGGGTGGAGTGGCTGCAAAACACTCAGTGATGGAAAAACTGACTCTCATGTTCAAGAGAGGTTCCTGCACAGGCTGAAACCCCACTGAAATGGAGTGTTGTCACTACTCCCAGGATGGGAAGCCTTTGGGCTAAGGATGCAAACACATCTGCTACATGGCACGTGAAGCAGCCCTGTTTTACTTTACCACAGAATCACCCTCTGCATCAACTCAAAGACCTTCAGATCAGACTATAGAAACTGTTTTAATCTAGGCCACACGTAAACTAAATCATCTCCAGTTTGGTTTTAAACAATTAAAAACCAGCACACCCAAGTACAAAGTGCAGACTTGAAGATGTCCAGTGCCATCAGCACCGCAGCCTTGCTGCTGCAGTGAAAGATTTATGCTAACAGGGAACAAAACAACAGAATTCATCACGTAACACCAGAGGTACATCACGTAAGCCTCACTCCTTGGCTGACTCACTAAGTGATGCTAACTGAAAAAAATCAGTTTTGCTGCCATCTTACTTGTGGGTTCAGCAATTAGGAAGCATGCTGTGCACAAGCTCATGAGCCAAAAGAAATTAGTCTGTATAAGGGTCAAATATGGTCATCCTGTCCTCCCCTTCCCCCCAAAATAAACCACTTCCCCCCTTCCTTTAACACCTGCTTCCTCCATCCAAGCATTCATTGTCCCACCACTATTATGGGACCAAAAGCTTCAGTATCCCAGAGGAAACTCAGGAGGGAAAACAGTGTGTGCAAAGCAACCAAGACTCATTCCCTTCAGCAACCTCAGACCCCTCACCATCCCTTATTTTCCCTCTCTTTCTATTGACAGTAAAATTTAGGATTTTGCTGGGAAGCTGAGTGTGCCACACATCCTGGTATTGAACCCCACTGTGCCCACAGTCACTAGTGTGGACTTTTCTTGCTCTCACACCTCCCCAAGAACCCACAACCAACACCACAGGGCAGCAAACAAAACCAGACAAACCCACGGCCTGACGCAGCACAGCTTTTTGTACTGTTGCCCTGAAGGGAGAGACTTCACACAAGCAGCTGCTCTGTGCATGCCTAAAAAGTGGCAGGAGCAGAGCGACATCAGGAACATGAGGCAAAAGAAGCATTTGGACAAACCCATCCTCAGCATCAACTTCCACCAGGTTTTTAACTGCAGGAGGTCGCTGTGCACATTCACATTCCCACTTTGGTCCTCCCTATGCTGAAAACAGGGATACCTGCAGGAACACGACGAGTCGGCCAGCATCCATGCGTGACACATGCCAGGTGTGTTAATCCATGGAAAAAGAATGGGTGAGTCAGTAGTTTGAGTCTGAAGACAGTCCGGTTTAGAACTGATGCTCCGTGCCAAAATCTTTGTTTGTAATGGTTTTACTAAGTGCAGCCTTCAGACTTACAGAACAGTTACACCACTGAGGGCAGAGACACACTGGGAAAAAGATTTACTTTCCCAAGTAACTTTGCCAGAAACCTCAGATATGGTTTAGATGAAGATACAAATATATCAGAGATTTTAACGTAACTTGCTGCTCCAGTTTGCATTAGTCATGGGTGATAAAAAGCACAGAGGACTCAAACATGACACATCAGGCACTTTCTCTCCACACAAAGTTTCGATCATCATCATCAAATGACCTTTATGATGACCACCTTAAATCACACTCACAGAGAAAAATCATCAAAATTCAGCCTTGAATTTAAGTAAGTAATTCATTGCTTATTTTCTTTTCCCTTGCACTCAGAAATAAAGCCTGAAGTAGCTGCTACAGAAGAAAATCCTTAAATCCTTCCTTTTACACTGGATCAGGCTAATCTCAGCAGTGCTGTCACACTGTAAATAATATCTCACATTAAAAAACTATTTGGGGAGATCTCTCAGCATGTATTTTGCAAATATAACAATAAGGTAAAAACAGTTCAACAACAAGACTAAAGGGAAAGTTAAATCAGCCACCTGAAAGTAGTCAAAAAAATACAAAAAGAGACTAGAAGCAGTCAGAAGCTGCTGTGGAAAATTTTGTATAGTCTATTAGAAAATTTCACAAGTGCTTTAAACAAAGATGCAATATCACCTCCAACTACCTGAGCTCATACATTTTAAACAGTATCTCAGAAAAGCAGCTCCACAGGATCCAATGAGCAATCAGTCTCCACCCCATGATTTTCAAGGAAATCAAAAGGTGACCTCATGAAAGTATCAGACCTACAACCAGCTCAGTTGTCACATTGACTGAACAAAAAACTATGACCAGTTTTGGAAAGACAAGAGCAGCCAAATGGGAAAATTATTTATTAAGAACAATTTATGGAGTCACAGAAATTCAAAAAAAAAAGAAAAAATTTGACTGATCATTTTTAAGAAATATAAAAGTGAATTCAGAGTCTTTGTGAAGAGGAAAGAGAGTAAAGAAAAATACAAGTGATCCAGGAGAATTAACTTTGTCAAGACAACCTGTGGTACCGAATTACAAGTTCACTGGTAAAGAAGCACCATTCTGGATGCTGCAGCCAAGGCCACAATCAAGGTCCTCCACCAACCATGAAAGTCCCTAAGGCCAACACCACCAGCAGACCTCACTCAGAGGCACCAAACCCAACCTCACACCCAAAACATGCTTGGCATACACTGTATTTCAAGCCCTCAACACAAGTAGTTTGAGGGGTCATTTTTCCTCATGTTTTCTCCAGTCCTACATTAAATACTAGAGCACTTGGACTGTGAGAATTACACTGCTGTGCCAACATAGAATTAACTTTTTTCTCACCCATATTAAAAGTCACACAATGAACCAGCATCAGATTTTTATGTTTCTTTTCAACCTATATAGTCTCGTTAGACTGCCTGACCATGTCACAACATGTGATCCATTACAGCTACAACAGAACTAATGCTTACTTTTTCCAAGGTATCATACTGCATACTTTTTAAAGACTGTTGACTACTTACTATTTGTGATTGCACTTTCTTCCCCTGTTCCTCAACAACCTAGCAGCCTACCTAAAATGGTTATAAAGAAAACTTTAAAAAATATTATTAAAATGGCAGAACTTACTTTGCAGAAAAGACTTCTCTTTGCTCTCAACAGAAATAACTGCTGTCTTACAGAACTTAAAAATTAAACACTTTGACTTTTAACTCACTGGCTTATCTCAGAAACATCTATCTCCCATGTCATCTTCGGATGCCATAAAACAGGGATGGGCACCACAGTCAAATGCCTTCTTTGCAACTGGAAAAGCGCTTCCAAGAGTTTAGGTTTCTCCTGGTGGAAGCATCTAACCTTCTCTGCCGCAGCAGCTGCTTGGGATAACACAAAGGAACATGAGTCAGGAAACCGATGCAGGTAAAGAACGAAATTTTTTTCTTAATTGATACAAGTCATGAATTGTAGAGACTAAAAACAATAATGCATTCTTAACTGGGATCCACTTCCCAGTCTGGTTTGCTGAACAGACCCAAAACCCTCAGAACGGCCCAGCTGGGAACTGGAAGAGGCTCCTTCTGCCTATACCAACACACAAAAGAGACGAGACGACAAAATTGGAGTTCAAGTTTAGGACGACACTGAAACTTTTACCTACTGCATGTCTCACCAGCCGTCTCGAGAAGGACAATAAACTCTTTACAGGATTTGTGGCGTCGCAGCTTATTTGTCATGCAGACATTACGAGAGGAGTCACCCTGCTTCCCTGACAAAGCACCATAAATATAGAGTTATTTGTTCTGAAAAAGATCTGTATAGCTTCACTGCAGCAACAAGTTCCCAGCATAGCTGCTTTTCCTGGAACACTGCCATCATATTTTCTTATCAGTAACCAAGTAACTAACCAGCTAACTCCCAGTGATGGGCTTTGCCTTCTAGATCTGCATAAAGGTCATTCACAAAGGGAAAAAGGCAGGCTTGATAAATAAATAAATAAAAAGAAGCCGTTGTGCCACATCCACGGCTTTGTTTCCAAAAGTCACTAAGAAGTGCAATGCCAGGCTGAAGTGTCTGACTATTATTATTCAGTAAGTACAAGGAGTGGCCGATTCCCTCCCCACGGCGAGATTGTTGACAGCTGTTTTAGAAGAGGAAAAAAAAGTGAAGCATGACTAAGCTATTCATAAAAATCGCATTATAACCTACACCCTAAAATCAAGTTCTGATTTAGAAAAGGTGCACGGCTTCCTGGACGTGACTGACCAGGCGGTATATGCCAGCGCTAAACCAGGCTCCCAGCTGGATTACATCCCCTGTGGCAAACCCCAGGGCAGCAAAGAAGGACTCTATTTACACCAGAGCTATCAGCTGCTTCAGAACATCACTCATTACCTTTATCTGTCCTACAGGTGATCAATGCAAGCAAGCACATGAGCACTTGGCACCGAGCAGCACCCAGTAATCACAAGGTGCAAGCTGCAAGGTGTTTTCCTCCCCAGCTTTCCACATCCAGCCTCTCATGTGCCTGCAAATATCCTCCAGCTGGAAACCATGCAAACAGCCAACTCCCTTTCCAGGAGACAGGTAAAACATGGGGCCACATCACACAGGGAGGGTGTATCGTGCCTTTATGGCCTCTTGGACTATCCTTCTGCTCCAGTTTTTAACTTCTTAGCAGAGCAAAGCCAAAACCAAACAGTTCCTCCATACTAATCAGCTGTGTGGTTTAGCTGACTTCAGGCTATTTATTGCCTGTGTGGGGAACCCCTATAGAAATATCATTTAATAGCACTCAAGTAGATTGCAGAGATAACCAACTACAGTAATAAGCAGAAAAGCTTCCAAGCTGCTTCAAGGTCGGTTTTATTGGTGAGTGGATCACCACCAAATACCAGGCAGAGAAAACTGATACGTTGGTGTCCTGGAAACAGTGAAGAAGAAGTAGGTACAGCAGGCACTGCAGCTTCTACTAACAATTTTTTTGTTAAGTAGTTATTTATTAAAGCTTATTATTCCAGCAGAAAATTATATGAAAGAACCCCAACTGCTTTTGTAACACAGGAGCATGTGAACACCACCAATAAACCTACCAGTGTTTTTTTCCTCCAGCATAATTTATTGACTGCTGTTCTTAATTCATGCTTTGGATAGAATAACCAGATTCCTTTAACAGTACTTAATCCTCCTCTTAGCACAGGAGTGTACCCTAGACCAGAACACGGCTTACTCGCAAGTATATCCTGCTGAGAGATTAGTGAGTTCTGCATATGCCCGAGTCTGTGCTACGCAGACTGTGTTTAAAAACATCCATCATCGGATAGTACCTGGCAGAGCTCTGTTCTTACAAGAAGCTTTGAGTTCTTAACTGCGTTTCCCTCCTTTGATGCAGCAAAGCTGTAAATCAGGAACATCGAGCTCCTGCCTTTCTCTCTGGCTGCAGTCCCTGGCTGGACTCTGTTACTTGGACCACGTCGTGTCCTCACCTCTCGGGCTATGCCGGCCATCCGTGGCCGCCGGAGCTGGGCAGGAGAGCCAGGCTGGATCTCCGTCACGCAGCACAGCTCATCCACACTACCTGCGGGGGACTCGTCATTCCGACTACCTACAAAACCTGTCTGCCTGGCAGAACTCAACACCCGTGCCCTTCTAGCAACAGCCCCAGGCTAGCCCGTCTGCCCAGCACCGGGCAGCGCTGCAAGGACAGACGGAGAGGCTCAACCCATGAACGCGGACACAGGGACGCACTTGAACTTGTGCCAAGGGAAAACAAGTGCCCAGATGATCCTCACCTTGCCTAATGCACCCTTGCTCTGATATCAGGCTTGCAAAAAAAACCCCAAACAAACAAAAAAAAAACCCACAAAAACAAAAAAGCCCAAACAAACCCAATCTGAAATGTGCGAACAAAACACTGACACCACATCCCATAGCACAGCAAATGTCCCTCTAGTACAGACAGCAGCTTCTGTCCACAGAAAGGGATGTTAGGAGGCTAACATCAGTCTACTCCCACTACTATCTATGTATAAAACCTCCCCTAACACCAATCATTAGCACCTTACCTTCAAGGACCCATGTGGAACTTGGTTCACCCTTACAATTCCACAACTGCTCAGCAAAGGCGTGCAAAACATGAGAAATATACCAGACAAGGGACTCAAGAGAGTCACCACAAACAGAATTAACGTAGCTGGGTCCTTTAAAAGCGATTAGATTACATTAGCCAAAACTCCCAGCACACAAGACATCCATGGATCTCAGACCAACTGTCTAAACTCAGCTCTGAAGCTACATGCTTTACATATTTCTACTGCATCGCATATCTCCATGAGTACCTAAAGTTTTACGGCTGACGGAGATTACAGAGAGCCACAGTGACCAACTGTCCTACAGCAGTACAGGATTTCTAATCCCTTTATCAAATCCCTATCTGGTCATCCACAGTAGAATCGGTACAACACACTCTTAAAAAAAACCCCAACTTTTTATAAATCACTTTTTCCCCACTTCCGATCTCCAGCTAACATGAAGCCCTGTAAAGGACACCAGAGCAGAACCAATTCCAGAGGTCAGCAAAATCAGACTCTGCAAATCCTAACTCTCTGTATAACTTGCGGGGACAACACAGTCACAGAAGGTGGATTAATAAACCCCAACAGTTTACAGGTTAAGAAAAACTACCATTTCGCAATCCTCATCCAGAAACTCCTGCATCTGCTTCAGAAGAAGCATCTGCACTCGAGAAGGAACAAAAATAATTACATTTTCAAGGAACAGAGTGAACGCACGAAATAGGCCCCACGGCAATGACCCTCTGAGTGACACCAAAGGCCACTCAGACCCAAAGGTGACACGCAACAACACCAGCGCGTTGCGGGGGACTCCTGATACGAATCCGCGGTGACTTTGTGTGCAATAAACTGAGACACGAAGTTGTGCCTGCGAACCTGGAGGGGGGTTCCGAGCGGGGTATCAGTAATCCCGGTGGGGAGGGAGGCTGGGGAGCAGGCGGATGCGTGTCCCCGGCACACCCCCGGGCACACCGGGCTCGTCCCCGCGGGTCCCCCCGACAGCGGAGCCTCCACCCCCGCCCGGCTGCGGGGGGACCGCGCCCGGCCCCGGCCCCGGCCCCGGCCCGCAGACAATAGCGGCGGGGAGCAGCCGCGCGAGAAAACACTCCAAATAAATGAAAAACTACCAAGAGCCGCCAAATGAAAAGGAATAAAGCCACGCGGAGGACAGGGGCCGCTCGGAACGGCTCCACGCGAAGTTGCGCGGAGAAAAACCCCCCGAGGGCGAAGAGGAGGAGGAGGAAGGGCGGGGGAAGCGTGCGAGGGCTCGGGAAGGGGAGGGGGGTGTGCGGGAGCCCCTCTCCCCAGGGAGCG
>VZRF01015421.1:652954-820748 GCA_013396875.1 Vireo altiloquus | reverse complement strand
GCCGCCCCGCCGGGGCCGCCCCGGGCCGGGCAGTGCGGGGCCGAGCGGCACCAGGGCTCCGCACGGGGCTGAGCTCCAGCCAGCCTGCCCTGCGCCGTGAGCAGCGCTGGGGAAAGCCCCGCTCCTCGCCCTGGGGGCTTCTCCCTCGCCTGTGCCCCTTGCCGGCTGCTGGGGGAGAGGAGGGTGCGTGCGTGGAACACGGTGGTGCGGGTGTGAAAACGCGCAGGCAGCTCTGTTGGCTGCGGGTTTGTTTTTATCGGAGGGAAATCTGGGGGTCGCTTCATGCCTGGAAGAGTGCAAGGCCAGGCTGGATGGGGGTTCGAACAACCTGAGCTAGTGGGAGGTGTCCCTGCCCGTGACAGGGAGGCTGGACCTGGATGATGCTTGAGGTCCCTTCCAACCCAAACCATTCCAGGCTTCCAGGATCCTGCTTTCCCACGTGCTGAGCTCCGGCTGTAGGGCCTGTTCCATTTGTTGGGAGTTCTGGCGTCCCCACTTCTAGCAGTTAAAGCCTCATCCTAGTGCCCAGAGCACAAGCTGTCCAGCTGTGAACGGGATCTGCTGCACATCTGTACCTGTCACAAACCCAGCAGCTCCACTTGAGTCCCACCCACCCAGCCTGTGGCCACGTCCTGCTCCTCTCCCTCGTTCCCAGTTCTCCTGTGGCTGTGTGCGGTGTGTAGGTTTGATGGAGGAACATCTCCCGTACGTACGTTCCCACGCCTTGCCCTGGAAAAGCGCTGGAAATGGCAACCCACCATTAGCAAATGAGCTCATGTGGTCTGTGGTCCGTGTGTGGCTGGGCTGGAGGAGGCCCTGCAGAATGAAGATGCCTGATCTCTTTGTGGTGGTGACTTGCCTTCAAGTTACCGTTTTTGTTGGAAGCTCTTTGGAAATGTGTACATGTGGTGGCCCAACATTTCCACTTGGCTTCCCCTGCTGCACACATGTGTATCCCGCTAGCCCTGGCAGTGGCTGGATGATCATGTGCGCAAAGGCAGCATCAGTGCTGAGCTTAACGAGTCACTTCATGAGAACCACCCCAAAAACACTCGACAGTTCTTTCCAGAGACCTTGCTGCTGGTCAGAGCACTGGGAGAAGGCTGCAGGTAATTCCTGTACATCATGTTCTCTCTAAGTAGGACAGAAAAACCAACACTGTGTACGGTTTAGAAGATTATCTGCTGAAAACCCTGCACGTGAACTTGGCATTGGCTTCCAAAATATGCACCACTGATTCAGTTGAAAGCAACTGAAACAATAAAAATGGTTTTAATGCTTGTGCATTTTGGTCATTTTGGAGACTGGAATGTACCAGCATTGTACACCTGTTACAATCAGATATAAAGCAGTAGCTTTTTCTTACATGGCTCCAGGCACATGAGAGCAGGGACCCTGAAAAAAACATTTTGCTTTTGCCTTCCTTCCATCTGTGCAAGAAGGGCTTGTGAGGCAGATCACTTGGAAGTTCCCAGATCCAAGAAGAGGGGCCAGACACAGCGATGGCTCAGCAAAGAGCACCATCTAGTGAAAGGCCACGTCTTGATGAAATTGTCCCCTAAAGTACGCCAACCAAACAATGACTGGCGCAGCCCAGCCCAGCCCTGCCTACCTCATCGCATCTGAAGCAATCCTGAGCGAGGTAGCATGGTAGCAGATAACACCTGCCTGAGGTTTTCCCTGACAAGAACACCGAGGTCTTTAGCTCTGCCCTCTTGGTTGTCCATCAGTGGAATTTTCTTTGCTTATCAGCTTCATCTTGGCAAATCAATCTCTGTCTTCTGCTGCCTCGCCTGGAGCTGACACAGCCCTGGTCTTGCTGTAGGTACTCCCGTGTCACATAGTGGGGGTCAGAAGTCCCAAAGTGGGGCTCCCTGAGTCTGTACCAGCTGTGCACATGCCCATGCACACGGGCTCATATGTGCTGCTCTTGCAAAGAGTTTGGAAATGCTTTTTGGGGTGTCTTTTCTGCAGAAGGGTGTGAAGATCATCTGCCATCAAGGTTGCTCAGGACCATTTACCGTAGTCATAATATTCCAAAATGGAGGGCAAGGAAATTGGTATGGAAAATATTGAGAAAAGACAGTGCAGCAGCTTAGCATCAAAGCAGGAGGATCAGCTGATTGGCCCCATTCATAAAAGGTGTTCTGGTCCATGCAGTCACAGAAGGTGAATCAAAACACAGGCAGAGATGGTGTAATTTTTTCTAAGAAAAGTATTCCCTGCCAAAGTGGGCTTCTCTGGCTGCCCCTGGAGTGCCAGGCACTGGTGGTAACTCTGGAAGGGAATTAGTAAAGGTAGACAGTGCTGTGGGATGGATAGGGAGCTCCCTAGACTGCCAAGGGATTGGACAGGGTCTCAGTTTAGATTTGAGCCCAGGTCCCCCTGGCCTGTGGGAGCGCTCCTGATGCCCCAGGACCAGAGACCACTGAGCATCTGTCACAAAAAGGCTGTATTGGCCATTTCAGATGCACAGCTGCTGCTCTCAGCAGCTTTTCACACATCTTTTTACCTTGCATTTCCCCAAGATTAGTCTGTACTCTACTTTAGTCTTTAAATTATCCACCCTCAAATTCTATATATCAAAATATTCTGTCTGCACCCACATATCACCACAAACCAAAACAAGGAGGCAGTAGATTAAGGGAAATTTGTGCAGCACTCTGTGGATGCCAGCCTCCTGACAAATTATTTGCCTTCAAATCGTCTCTGACACTAGTTCCCCTGGGTTCCACCCTCTGCTGTATGTCCAGGTCCGCTTTTCAAACCCTATTAAAAAATAATAAAATATATCAGGTGCTCTTTCATTGCCTCTTTCAGGTTTTAATTTGTCATAAGCTTTGCTGCAGGGCTCCCTGCTTCTTGCTAGGGAACTGGATTGAAGTGCGAGTTGCACTCGTGAATGAGACTGGAATTTGGTTCTGCACAACATAATCTGAACATTTGTGTGTAGTGGCATGAATTAGCAATATGAGCGCATTGTTCCCGTTTGCTGGAAATGAGCTGTCCTTGCAACTGAATAGAAAACAGAGTGCAGTGCAATGATGGAAGCAGCAACTATTAAAGATTTGTTTTCATCATATCCAAGCAGCTACAGAACTGAGACACTGAGCATTAGTGTGGCTGACAACAGTGTGTGGTGTTTTCTTTGTGTCCCTGCTTGTTTGAAGCCAGTGCCTGGTAGCTGAGAATGACAGCATCTACACCTCAAGAGATTTTAATATCATTTTCCTTCTTCAAACTCTACCATTGTAGTCTCTGAAGTCCTGTGAGAGGTACAGTCTTTGCTGCAAAATTATGGACTGTGGCTGAAAGCAGCCTTCAGGGGAAGTTAACCCATTCCTGTGTACTATATATATCACAGTTAAAATGTAAAAACTCTTAGTGTGTCACAACCATCAGACACTGGAGTTCACCCTTGGGACAGGAAATGGTGTGGAATGGATGAACTGCAGTAAAACCCACCCAAAATACAAACACTTAATGACCTGAAAAATTAAATTATTGAATTCAAAACAAGTTCCCTGGGTTCTTCTGCCCCTCAGTGGAAAGTTTCTGGGGCTCTGGTGGGAGGAGAAGGGGTGCAGGCTTGCATGCAGGTGTCATGCACCATATACCCCAGCTGCTCCTCGTGGCTGTTTGTGAGGATTTCTCAATTCTGGGAGGCAGTGCTTATCAGTTGCTTATGCAGATGTCATTTTAGTTGCTCAATTGGTGGGGCACATCTAGCAGGTCCACCTCTTCAGCTCACAGGGCCTCTCCAAGTGCTGATAAGCTGTGCTAACAAACTCAAAACTCCCCTTTATATATATCACTGGAAGCCCTGATATAAATACTGTTTTTTCTGCTGGTCAAAACTTTCCGTTTACTGCTGTTTAAAGGACATGAAAACAGGCAAGGGAACATCTTTGCTGACAGCTTCAGCAGAACCACACCCACGTGAATTTATGACAAGTACAAATCATCTTATTTCACATCATAATTTAAATATCCACTAGACCAAAGAAATCTTCTGGTGAAGGCTGTGTGGTACCTGCACCTGCTGCCTTGCAACATCTGTATCTGTAACTTCACTGAATCACAGAATATGCTGAGTTGGAATCATTGAGTCCTACTCCTCGCCCTGTGCAGGACACCCCAAGAATCCCACCATGAGCCTGAGAATGTTGTCCAAACTCTCCTTGAACTCTGGCAGGCTTGGGACTGTAACACAGAAACAAGAAATAAAAACAAGCAAAGAATGAGAAGAGCTCCACAATCACCTTTGCCATCCCACTGGGATAAGGTCTGTGCAGGTGTGTTGCAAAAAAGGTGACAGTTCATCCCCTTCTGCCTGGGCTAGGAAATAATACCCAGATTGGATGGGACCTTTGAGCAGCCTGGTCTAGTGGAACATGTCCCTGCCCATAGCATGGGAGTGGCAGCTCCATGATTTTTAAGGTCCCTTCCAACTCAAACCATTCTGTGATTCTATGCTAATAGCAACTACAGAAGTAACTCACACAGCCTCCTACTGCCTGTGCCAGACCTTTGAAGATCAGACAGTGTTGCCTTGTCCCAGAAGAGGCTCACGATATAACTGCAGGCTTGCCCTCCCTTCAGCCCCATGGGATAGATGGTAGATAGAGCAGAAAGAGGGATGAAAGGGGACTTGCAGGCTGCAAAAATGGTCTTTAATCCTCCTGGGACAGTTTTCTCTTTCACTTGGGCTTTATACTTCATGCTTTGTCAAAGGACGCTGTTTACAGTGATCTGCTCTGCCCATCCTGTTCTTTTCAATACACTTTTTAATTTAATACAATTCTATTTCTATCTTCAGCAAGGGTTGTCCAGTTACGTGCAAAGTGAGGGATAGGCAAATCTATGCCAAAAGGCTTTATTGAAGTATCAGAAAACATCCATCAAATCTGTTTATGAAACTGAATTATGTGGAACCCAGGAGTAAAAATTACAAACACAGAGAGTTAAATTGATAGCAGAGTAGGATAAAAGCTTTTATCAGCACAGCCTATAAAATTAATCAAATGCAATATACTCCAAAAAAATTAGAGCAGTTTCCTCATTCCCTGCACTCTACTTAATTTCAGATCTAAATAACATACAAAGTAGATTAAAATTTATCAATATAGCAGATCCCACAGTAAAGCAACTAATCAAGAAAGTAACACATGCATTTGCAACCAATTATTTGTTGCCATCACCACGTGTGGCCAGGATGTGAACGCATATGGTACCCCTGGCTTCTCTTGAATCCATGCCAGAGCTGATGGGTGTATTTGCTTTTTGTGTGAGGCAGTAAGAGAAACTGTCAACATCTAGGTCACTTGACAATATTTACTTGAGTCTTGCAAATATTATGAAGGGTGAAACAGGCTGAAACTGTATGTACAGTGTGGATGTGCAGCAGTATCTTTTTCTCTGCCTGGGACCTGAGTGCTCCATCCTTGACTTGTACTACTCACATTTTCTCTGTAGGTGTATATGGACTGGATGAGACCTCCCAAACTACTGAATGTGAGAGAGGCGAGTCCTCCAGGTGCTGGGAACCATAGGTGATGGCAAATATGTCCAGCTTATCTGAACACATAAGCACTTGCTCCCATTCATATCCTTTCATTAAATATCCGCCCAGACTTTTCCTATAGATCTTCACGAACCTGCCAAATGAAAAATATGTACCGAAAGAGATGCTTTCCTCAGGGAGGCAAAGAGGGATTGTGTGTGTTTCACAGAGATCCAAGTGCAGGGTGGAAACTCCCATCATGGACTGTCCGCTTCAGGCACGTGAACAAAGCCTGTGGGTTGAACATGAACTGCTTTAAAAACTGCTCGGAATTTCCATCATCAGCCGCCCACCAACTGTTTTGCCAACACCTGTGTGTTACAACATGTACCTGTAGCAGACTGTTGTAGTTGGCTTCATATCTTGAGAACAAAATAGACTCCTGTTATAGAGATTTCCAGTGCTAGAAGGCCAGAAAGTTCCTCAGCTCGTTTCATGGAGCCTCATTTTCTCGCACACAAGTTCTGTACCCATTGCCAGTCAGCCCAGCTCTGCAAGCTGACATACACCCACCAGATGGTCCTCGTACTTCTGCACCAGAACTGCTGATGTGCACAAGAGTCAGCAAAAATGCACCGTGGTTTTCCTCAGCTTAACACACTTTCAAGTCACAGAAAAGCGCAAAAGGCCACTGAGCATCTCTCTTCAGCAGCACAGTTGGCCTGTTAGCAAGTGCAGATCTCTTGTGGCAGTAGGTTGAAATAACCTCAGTTCTCAAGAGGGGAAAAGGAAGCTGCTTTACCATGTGCTGTAGAGAAATGCTGTGTGTGTCCTAGGAAATCAAAGGTATGCTGACAGGAATCCTAATGCCGGGAAGCACAACAGAGACTTGGACATTCAGCGGAGTCTGTGGTGGTGGAATATGGTTCAGCATGGCAAAGGAGTTAGTTCTGAATATGCACATGGCTTTGGTAGGGTGGTTGTCCTTAGTGCCAAAGGGAGAAACCAGGCTCACAGACGCTCATCTCTCTGCATTCACCATACCAGGAGAGCCACCATAAACGCATCATTTCTCCATTCCCCTCTCTGCCTCCAGTTGCAATATCTCTGGCTGCTGGGACAGCATGGGCTTGGCTGGCTATTTGCAGCAGCAGGCGTGTGGGACATGCTGTGAGGTGGACACATTGCAGGGTTGGCATTCTGGCCTGTCAGGGTCTCCCCTCACTCTGTAATGCTAGACTGCCTCTCAATTATTTCTTAGCAGCTTGGGCTAAGAAGCCCATGTCAAGAATGGGGTACGGCATCTCTGGCATCCCCGGCTGAGCAAGCTGTGTTTTGCAACACTGACACGCTTTTGTGTGGAAGGGATCTCTTTCACACTAAGCAGCCGTCATACGGTATTTTTGATCACCACCTGTAAGCAAATCCAAGCAAAGCTCATTCCAAGGTCAGCTGGGTATTTCTGCAGACTTATCTCCAGCCTTGCGGGCTGCAGAACAGGCCACTGCACTGGTCATTTAAACCTCTTCGAGATCAAACAGAGACAGAACTGATCCAGACTGGCAAGAAAGAGATTAGGATCAAACAGCCTCCTCCGTCCCTGCAGCTCTTCGCTGACAGGTGTCCAGGATGTCATTACAGTCAGCAGACAACTTCAGCTAATGAGGTCTTTGTCTTCACAATTATTTTTTAATTTTTTTGTCAACACAGAGCAGTTAACCCATCCTTAGACATATCTGAGTTTGCGTTTAGCGAAGTTGATTCAGTGTATTATGTCATACCTGCCCTGGCTGGCAAGGTGGGCAGGAGCTGTGGCTGTGGCTGACTTGGGTAACCTGCCAGCCTGGAGAATTCATTTGTGACTGATTAAATGGCTGCGACATCTGAGAACTTCAGCAAAAGCTGTGTTTCCCTTTTTATTAGCTTCTCCCTCCTCCCACTGCCTGCCTGGGTTAGCAGAAAGTCACTTGTGTTCTTACAGTAACAGATCGGAAAGCTGAGAGGCACCTCATCAAGCAAGATCGCTTAACAAAACAGGAGATTTAATGCCTCACATAATTAAGGTCTCAAATATTAAAAAAACCCCTTTGATGCTACGCAGAGAGACATAAGATTTGGTTCTCTTCCATAACTACATCCTTCAAAATCCTTTGCTTTGATTTTGACTCTCTCTTTTGCACTAATTTTCCAAATGTTGGCATCCATTTTCTCATGTTTGTCGCAAGCCAAGAGCATTGGTGCATGTATGTATTCAATTCCAAACCACATCTGAGGGATTAGTGTTACATGGGCAGAGAATCAAGTTAACATCCCTGAAAATAGCCCCTATTTATTGCACCAAGTTGGGAATAAAGGTGCCCATGGCAAACTTTGTCCTGAAAAGCATTAATTTTCTTGGGATGGTGTTAACATGACCGTTTCTTATTGAAGATAGTGAAATTACACTTTTTAAAAATTGGGAACAGTTTATTTGATTGGCTCATGAAGAACTGTTGAAAGTCTCTATGAACATAGACAAACAGGTCTCTCCCTCTGTCATTAGTCTGGTTTACTCACTAATCCAAATGTCAATAAAACTATTTGCAATTCCTTTACAACTGTGTAATTATTAAAACCACAGACACTCCTGCCACACGAAGTGTCTCATTCCGAAAGTGAAACAGGAGGCTCATCCCTCTGTGCCAATGGCCCCATCAGGTTACTCCTGTAATCACATTCGGTTCCTTTTCCGAGCATCTCTAAAATAAAAAAAAGGAACTGACTTACTCTTTCAGCTGTTGTAGTGGGCAGAAGAATAAAGCAAATATTGCAGCTTATGCTGAAATCACTGGGCAAAGAAAATAGCCTGGGGTCAGAAGTTTACAGCTGTGCATGAAGACCTCTTGCTGTGCATATATGAGGCTACTTGGAAAAAATCCGTGGTTTTAAAACAGTTTTAAAGCTAAGAATTCATGGGCAGAATTCTCCTGCTCATTTACTGTGACTGTATACGCCATCTGATAATTACTTCTGCAAATGTTTGTTTAAATATGTTTATTCTGTCACACAATTTAATTGTGCAAGATGTGACAGCTAATGATGGAAGAGCAGTCGCTTCCAAATATCAGAGCCTTAGCTGATATCTACATCTTTGCAGGGTGCCAGTTTTTCCCATCTCTCCTTGCTTTCAGATGAATCAAGGCAATCCCCTCTTCTCAGCTGTGGCTATTGCACCCTCTCAGCTATTGCCATCAGTCAACACCAGTCTGGAGAATAACCCATGGTGTTCCCTGCTCCTCAGACCTGAGCCTGCTGCTTTCAACACCCATCTCTTCAAGGACAGGCAGCAAGAACCTGGAAACTCAATGCCCTGCAGACCCTTGAGGGGTTTTCCCACCAGCAGCAAACATCTCACCCTGATATGATTTATCAGGAGCCTAAAAGAGAGAACAAGACCCAGAAACTTACTGGACTGTGGACGGTTTAGATCTTTGTGCATAATGCTTTGCTATGCATTGGAACAAAGCACTGGGATGGTTATTATAAAAGTGAAAATAAAGATGCAGACAATCACCTTCCCTTATCTATAAAGGGTGTTGGTTGTTTTCAGTGGTTTTTTGTGTGTATGGCTTGTGCAATATGGCAGATGGAGCGTGTGCTGAAAGGCTGAGTGAGGAAGGGAGCTGGTTGTGTTTGGCAGGGAGAGGCACAGATGTCTTTTTACTATGGCTTTGTAGGATCACGGAAGTTAACATCCACTAGATCACGTATCAGGCTTCCCCACACCCTCTCACTACTTCTGCCACTTCACCTAGTTCCCCACAGTCTGTTTTTAGTGTTTTATCAGTTGAACTTGAAGTATCTCAAGCAATGAACTATCCATCCTCTTTTCCCCTTGGAGATTTCTACCATTTAACACCTTGCAGAGCTGTGTCTGACTCTGCTGCTTGAAACCCTTTTCTTTGACAGCCATTTGTGTGTGACCCACACTCACTAGATGGAGAGAAGCACTTTATTTTCTTTGCAGCCATTATTGGGTGCTTGTTTGCCTCTCAGCCCCCCAGGGCCAGTCACGATAAGGCCATTACCTCCTCACACATGCACACCACATGCCTTCCCTGGGCAATTTTCACTCTAACTCGGCATCAGCTGCTTAACTCAATGGTTGAAACAAGTACAAGGAATTAAAAAAATAGGGTACCATGAAGTGCTATTAGTCCCCAGGGGATTTTATGTCTCCTGAAGCACTAATTCCTAAAGCTTTTACAGCAGATCCTGCTGCTGTGGCTTTTTTCTTCTCCCACTGTCATAAGGATCCAAATATCTTCTGCGCTTTTCCCATCAATTACTTCTTGACCCCTGAACTCCTGTCCAACCAGCCATTGTCTCTCCTTGCCACTTGCTCTAGAAGATTCTCTAAACCAAGATTACACCCCACATTTTGTGTGGTTTTGTTTTTTTTTATTTGCTATGCTCTTAGCAGTGCAGGTCAGGGGTATGCTCACAATAAACAGCTGGGCCTACTCGGGTTGAGCCTGCAGAGGCAGAAGGATTGTCACCTCTGGTGCTTTGATGCAGCAGAAGCAATGGCCAGACCCAGTTCAGTTTTATGGGTTAGAAGCAGCATTGTAAAACTGAGTGATTCAAGCACGGCACTGATGATGTAGCATCAGTGATCGACATTAATTCTTCACCCAATACATCCACACCGCTCCTTGATTCAAACTGGAAAATATACAAATATTCTCACGGAGAAAAGTGTTGATAGTTCCCTCTGGACCTAATTTTCTGTGGCAGGGGACTGAAAATTTGGACTTATTTGCAACACAGCATGCTAGGGATAAGCGAGCTGGAGATCTCTTCCAGAAATGAGCTGCTTACACAAAACAATTGAGCAGATACTGCTTGTGCTGCTGCACATGTCCTTTCTATTTAGGGATGGAAGGGAAAGTGATAATTGAGGATGGTTAGCTTCTGTGCTTGGCACCACCTTGGCAGCAGGTTGTGAAGTCACACTTTCAGCAGCCAAACTGGGAACTGGGAACGGGACTATGGGATGTGCCATAGATGGGAAATGAACAGTGGCCCATCTCTATTAATAGCAATTAATACTTGTATTTAGAAATGTTGGAATAGCTAATCAAAGAGGCCAGAATTACTGAACAGATTGGTAAACTGACAGAAAGCTGTAAACCTTATCCTTATTTAGATTCTGGCTCTGTGTGTCCTACAAGTTTGGTCAAAAAACTGAGAGTATTCGAGGCTGGGCTGAATCTACACCCACATCTAACAGCTCCTTCATTAGGCAACACTGCTAATTCCATGTCTGGATCCCAAAGGGCCCATTGGGAAGGCAATCTCCCCTACACATACACACCCTGTGATGACTACATTTCCGCTTGGAGAGCAAAAAGAGGTGTAACATCAGCTGGAACAAGCTGAATGTGCTCAGCCACATTTCATTATGACCAAGACAGACCAGGGCACAACATTTCCACCCGAGTACACTGTGAGAGAGCACACTGTTCCCCCTGGTACTGGGAGTAATGAGATGATAAAACACAGGCACAAGGAGCAAGTTTGTCTTCATAAATCTGAAAGGCACACATTGAAAAAATGCCAGATTTCTGAAAAATTAACACCCTCTTTCATCCTCTAATGAAAAAGGCCCTCTGTCTCATAAAAAACCCTCAACTTTTTAAACTATTCTAAAATTTATTGAAAGCTATTTAAAGAAATTAAGTTATTTTAGAAAGAACTGTTGACTTTACTGATGGTGCCCTACTTATTTTTCCACATTGCTCCCTTTTTTAAGAGTAGTAACTGGCATTTATAGTCACCTCTCTGTTCACTTCACTGAAGGCACAGCTCAGCTTTCTTTTTACAGATCCAAGCCATTTCAAGCATCAAAGGCACCTCACATATTGCTCCATCATCGCTGAGTATGTACAAACAGACCTGAGCTGTAGAACTGCAGCAAGGCAGCAATACTTTTATGGATTTCATTGTTCAGCCCAATTTGTACCATTTTTATATCATTTTAGTAAAAACAGGGAAGGTTAAAAGCTTTGACAAAGGTCAGCCCAAAGCAACATCAGCCCAAAGCGGGGAGGGCAGGTGCCAGGTACTGCAGAGGGCACAGGCAGAGTACTCAGGCAGGAGAGCAGACCATGCCCTGGTGAAAGGTGACCACTTTTTTGAGGTCACCACGTCTGAGAGGCTCCAGATTTCATTTTGCTTTCTTTCTCGTTAAAATAAAGTATTTATATCACACTGCCTTGAAGATATCTGGTTTGGAGTGCAAAACCCTTGGGGACGTGCATTTCCTAGCAGTGGTTTCTGATGGTTTGTCTGGTGACGATGGTGAGTTTGGGGGCGAGGGAGGGAGGGAGGGAGGGTCACAGACACTGACATCACCCCTTTGCAGAGAGCAGAAAGCGTGGCTCCGACCCAGAGCTTTGCAACACGCCTGGGGATCCTGCAGCCAAGACATGACATCACAGAGAAGAGAGAAAAACACACTCTGGAGTGAGGAGCATGCCTGGGAGTGAAGCCCACATCAGAGACCTCAGCCTGGAGTTATTTTTAAGCATACAGCAGTGGCCTCTGCCGGCTCTGGTCAGGACATCAGCTGTGCTTCCTTTTTCCTGCTTCTCTCCCTGCTCCAATACAGATGCCTGAGCATTGGCCAGGCTTTGCAGGGCACACATCCCCATTTCCCAAGGGAAAAGCAAAATCCTGAGAAGAGTGAGTTTGTAGGATGCCTAATAGCACTCACTGGGATCCCAAAATGGGACTGAGAAGGGGTTTTGTGAAGCTTGGTCCGAGTTCCTGAGTAGAACCTGCGATGTGCTGCCTTTTGGGGCTGCACAGCCAGGACTGTGGCTATACAGTTTTCCTGTGTCTGAGCCCAGCCTGAGCTCTCCTCTGAGCCTTGCCAGTTAGCCCAGGATCAGCCCTGTGCCACAAGGCAGGATTGGAGTGCCAGTCCCACTTCTTCCTTAATGCTCCCCCTGCCCATCCTTGGTAGGAGAGAGGCTCAAGTGGAGCAGAGTGCAAGAGCTGTCCTCCTTCCACCACTGATGGATGAGGCTTTCAGGAGCTGCCTTCTCTGAGGGACCAAGCTGGTCACACCATGTGTCTGCCAGAGCTGCCTGTGGGCAGGAGTGACAGGCCTGCCTGCTTTCATGGGACTATGGGATGCACATTTTCAATTTCAAGATCCATTTGCACCCAGAATTATTACTCTGATTCACAGGTCCTTTGGCTACTGAAATTCAGATGGCTTTAAAAGCTGCTGTCACTGACCTTCCTGACCTCTTTCTGTGGTCCTCACGGGGAGCACCCCACACTTTGCTGTGTTTTGAGGAGAGGTACAGGCAGGCAAATGCCAGCTGCATCACCTAGGTTGGGTAGGAACAGCACCCAGAGCTCCCAGATCCCCTTTAGTGCCTTGGCTGCAACTCCCATTACCACTGCACAGACCAGACAGCAGCTACTCTTTTAAGACCAGGTTTCTGTTGCGTTTATATGTTTATGATCAACAGCCCAGAGCTGCTGATAAACCCCAAATGCAAGGGCTGTGGCAGACAGGCCATCACGTGTGGAAAGCTGCCTGCATCTGCTCGCCAGCCGCTCGCTTCCGCAGGCCAGCCGGGAGGATATTGGGTAACGTGGCTAAAGGCTTGTGGGAGAGCTGCAGCAAAGCTTCCCCCTGTATTAAGCAGCCTTTAATTTGGCCCTGGCTGGGAGGAAGTGACAAGGACAATGCGGAGATCAGACACTCAAAATTTTTGCGCTCAGTGTGAATATTTTACATGCTTGTCAAGCTGTGCAGTAAATGATGAAGGGCTGTAGCCAGCTGTAATTTAACACAGTGGGATCAATCCAATATGAAGAGCAACAGACTGTATCTTTCCTCCATATGGACATCTAAACAAACGTTTTATTGATTTAAACATTTCTCATCATTTATGGGAACAATTTTCACCATGGTCTGTTAAAGCATCCCATTTTGTACTTTAAATGTGTTCAAGGATCATACAAGCTTTTTCAACTTAAAACTATTAAAAATCTCAGCAAAACAGTGGATGGCCCCATTCTGAGGGCATCCGCATAATTATTGTTCTTAATTACTTGCTTCTCACTGAAGTTGTTTTTGGCATTTGATAGGACAAAAATAGTGAAGCAGGTCTAGATCCAAATAAGTTGCAATAGAAACAGGAGAGCCCGAGCAGATCACCCATGAGGATCTGGGGGCTGCAAGCACTGGGGACATCTGTCCATCCCTCTCATGGTTTTGTAGGACTCCAGCATGTGGAACAAGTGCTGCAAAATGGAAGATGCTGATCCCTCTCCTCCTTCTGGAGCACTGATCTATCAGTATCATCCACCAATCTCACCTTGGGACAAAGGCTTATTTACTGAGCTTAATTCCCTTTACAGGGAGTGTCAGTCTTCACATTTTGAAATTTAATGTTGGCTTCTTGACACAAGATGTGCTTTACCTTAGCTAGTGAACCGACCTGTTCTCCTTTTGCTGATCTTTCTAACAGGGTAAAGAAATGAAAACCCAAGTTCACTTTCCCCCTGCAGCATCTTCTCAGCTGAGACTAAGTTTTTTAGCTCTTTAAGGGACTCCTTTAACTGCTGACCACTTCTGCTCTCCAAAATGTTCAGAAGTCTTTCTTCAAATAAAATTGGCTTTAAAAATACCAGATTTTAAGTAGATACTCTTATTTATTTTCTCTGTAGGTTTGAACCTGTCCCACTCAAAAGCTTTTCTTCTTAACAGTGAGGGATAAAAACTGCTATTAAAATCAAAAGCTGAGTTGCCTGCTTAATCCCATGACTCCAGGAGTTGGGGCTTTAAGAAAGGAAAGCAAACGCTGTGGTGCTTGTGATAAGATTGCAGGAGTTGGCAACAGCACTGGTGCTTAACCGTGGGTGTTGCTGGGAATACTGGCTGCCATTCGGCTTTGTGTCTCGGCAGGGGATGGAAAATCCAGCAAAGCTCCTTTTTAAAAAAAATTTTTATGCCTCTGTCTGTTGTTGCAGAAACAAAAGCGTAAATCACAAGTCCTTGGCACCAAGTGGGATTTTGTGCTGCACTGGGTCCTGGTGCTAAGTTACATTCCCTCAGATCATTTGGTCCCTTGTTCATCAGCCAGCAAGAAACATGAGGCTGTGAAGGGTGTCTGCGTGTGACTGTGTTTGTCTTTGGTCCCACACCCAACACGGCCAGGTCCAAAACATGTCAGAGAAGTGTTTAAAAATGGTATTGTAGTTTAGATCACTCTACCTCTTTTACAATAACACCATTGTGAGGGAATGACAGCCTGATAGTCCAACCAAGACCTGAAACATGATGCTGTGTTGTGCTGAAAATTGGGGATAGGCAGGTGTGACCAGAGCTGGGAGCCTTGGTGCTTTGTGGCTGTTCTGAACTACATCCAGACTCAACATAGATCACAGAATGATAGAATGGCTTGGGTTGGAAGGGACCCCAAAGAGCATCTTATTCAAACTCCCCGCCATGGGCAGGCACATCTTTCACTAGACCAGATTGCTCAAAGCTCCATCCAGCCTGGCCTTGAACACTCTCAAGGATGTCCAAAGGATGTCCATGGTGTCTGACTGATCTCTGTACCAATCTTAAAAAATTACGTGATCTTAAAAAATCACACTTGATGCTTCTCCTATTACAGCCTGCATCCCCCCGGCAGGCTGAGGTCCCCTTGCCCATCCATGTGACATTTCTGTGGGCAAGCATCCCCCCCTGCCAGGGACAGGCAGCCCCACTCCTGCAGCTCAATCCAGTCTGGGTGGTGGCCAAGCTGGTGCTCTGACCCAGCCCCACTTTAACCCTGTTACTCACTATGCCCTTTTTGCCACTATTGTGTTTGGGCTGTGCTTTGGTCCCTTTTAACATCTGACTGCCAGCCAGAGAAGATGAAGTCTAAAAAGGCTCTGCAAGTACCAACCCCAAACTGGAAGTCACAGGGGTGCCTGTGCTTGAACCAGCTCTGTGCAAGGCTGTGAAATAGCCACATTTCTCAGTGAAGTGCCATGGAACACCTGAGGAAGGAGCTGAGTGCAATTTCCACCATGCATTACCTGTGGTCCCCTCTCAGTGCCAGCCCCAGCAGGCAGCAGAGGCAGGGTGAGGGGTGTGCAGCAGCAGTGGCCTGGAGAGAGCACCCCAAATGTCAGTGCTGGCTGGGATGAGCCAGGTAATGCTCATCTGCTGACTTTGGTTGCCATTTTGCTGTTCCTTCAGCTCAGAGCCCGGCAATGCCAGGTGTGTGCCGTGGAGGAGAAGAGGCATTGCTGGTGCAGGAGCACACCCAGCCACAGCAGGGAGCAGAACAGGAGTGTTCCCTTGGGCAGGAAAAGGGCAGGCTCAGGGATACCTGGATGAGCAGAGAGCAGATCCCTGCACCCGCATTCCTACTCCCCCAGGAGGAGGCAATTTTCAAACAAGAAAGGCTTGACTAGTTCCATTTGAGCAAAGTGAGGGATGAGTTCCGTGTATTCGACATCTCTGGTTGTCCCTGTACCCTTCAGACACCAGCAGTAGCAAGCTTCAGCAGTTTTAGAGTTCAGGTAGCACAGACACAGCTTGTTGGGAGCTCATTCCAAAGTGACATCATTTAGCAACAATTCATGAGAAATAGGTCCCAACTAGCAGCGAGAAGTTGTGCCTGCAGGCAAACAGATGCTGGTTCAAGGCTGTTATCAGGTAAAATGAGTGGGTGAAAAACCTTCTCTGAAGCTTGTCTGTTGCCATGAGAAGAAGCAAACAAAGCAGGGACAAGGCTGGACTCCAGACAAATGAGGCTGCTGACTGGCTGGCACCTCATGCCTGCTGTAGACAAGGATGAGGTGCTTCCTTCTGGTGAGGGCTGGGGCTGGTGGCATCGAGGAGTCTCAGCTCTTGGCAGGCAGCTGCTCCAGCAAGAGGAGCAGATCCAGGGGCCCAGCAGTCCCAGGAAGTAAACCAGTGCTTAGATGCTTGCAGAGGGAGAGAAAAGTTAAAAGAAGTTAAGTTCACATTTGCTTCACTTCTGTCTTCTCTCACACTGTACACATGGAGCAGCAACAGAGCACTGTCCACTGCCTGTGGTGGACAGTGCCAGCCATCTCTTCTGTGTCCCCTGTTCCACTCTGCAGCACCACTTCCACCTCTCTGAGCATTCATGCACTGAATTGCTTGAACCTACCAGCAAGTGCTCAAAAGAAGGCCAGGAGTTGAATCTGCAGTGCCCTGTCAATCCCACCACGCTCAAGTGGTACTCAGGCATCTCTTAGATACTCTCTTTAGGATTCTGCATATTGCTTAACAATTCCAGCTCTGTGTTTCCCACTGAACAGGGATACTTGGCTGTTATTCTGCAGTGGTGCTGCACAGCTGTGTTTAGAGAAGCCATCTATGTGAGCTTGGGCCAGGAGCAGCGAGCCAATGGATGCCCCAGAAGCTCAGAGCAGGACTGGGCCCTGTCTCTAATGTGATTTCAGATTACGGGATATGAAAAACATGACCTGGAAATCACATGAGAGCCTGCTTTCTCATGGGGTATCCAGTCACTCCTGCTTCCAGCTGGACAAGACAAAAGCATCTTTATTAGCAGTGAGCAAGCCTGTGTGCCCATCCCTACTGAGAATATTTAACCCTGTCTTGCCAGTGGTGTTTGTGGTCACACACTGACCTGTCACACTGCCTGGTGAGACCCTCTGACACTGTGGTTTCACATGTAGCTGCAGAGGACATAAACACAAGTCATGCAACTCCCAAACTGTGCATTTTTTTCATGAACTCCAATAAAGAGCCATCACACACTTTGCAAAGACAAAAGCTTGAGGGTTTTACTGTGGGGGCTGTATGAAAGGGGGTCCCTATCTAATCCCTGCTAGAGAAATTCGTGCTGCAAGGCAAACATGCATGTGCAACTGGCATTCAGCTGGACACTGAGGAGAGGGGAAAGATGAACTGGGAAATGGTCAGTAAATTGTGGGGTTTTGGAGATCAACAAATGCAGAGTTGCGTCTATGACTTCATGAAGGACCTGCAGGTAACAGGAATGCAGACTTGAATACAGATGTATCATCATTATGTTTGTTTATATGTAACACTGATATTACAGAGCAGAGATAATATACCAAAATCAGGCTGAAAGTAGGAAAGCTACCTTTTCTTCTTTGAAGTAGCTCATCTACTTGCAGATGATCACTAGGCAGCTTTGTGAAGGCAAATACAGCTCCTCAGAGGTGAGCCCAGGGGACTGTGACACCTGGGTGCTAGGACAGAACTAGTGAAATAAATACAGAATAAAAAAAAATAACCACTAGTGCCTATCTGCTGCCTCAATGGTGTGATGCTTCCAGCACGTCAGCCAGCTGCTGTCTCAGCTCTTTACAGCGAGTGATGCGCCGATTTTGTGACTTTATTTGATCTTTGCGTTCTTTATATCTTTTTGCTGGTAAGCAGGAGTTACTAGGAGGCTGACGAATTTCCCGAGTGTGGAGTTCTGGCTGCCTTGGCCATAGGAAAGCTACCTCCATCCGTCGGTCCGTCCGTCGGTCCGTCCGTCCGTCTGTCCGTCCGTCCGTGCCGGCTCCCCGCTGCCGCCTGCTGTATGCGGCTCCGCACTGCAGGCGCTGCCTCCTCTCTCTCTCTCTCCCTGTGCTTCCAGAGCGACGCTTCTCTCTGCTCTCCTCCACCTCCTCTTCGCTTCTACTCAGGGAAACCTTCCCCTTTCTCTCCGTTTTGACGCCCGACGAGCAGTTCACATCGAGCCTTCACATCGGTGGTCGGTGACACCACGAAGTTACAGGGCAGTGGTGCAAATAGCTGAAGTGTTTTTAGGATCATCCGCGATTCTTTCTTTTTCCACACCATCTCCGGTTGCATCCTATGAAAACATCTCCCCATCCCTTTCCCCCTGCAGATGCGGTGCTGGAAAGCAGCCTGGCTGTGGTGCCTTCTGCTCACAAGGCTCCTGTCCTGTGCACATTAAACTCGCTGAAGTCCCTCCTGGTCGAGCAGCCTTGTGCACAGGATGAGAAGCAAACACATGAGTGAACAACTAAGGTGACTTTGTTTGAAAACACCAAAGCTCCTTTTTTTCTCTGCCTTTTATTGAAGGAAGGAGAGGGCCCTCAAGGAAATTCCCCAGAAAGCACAGCTTCAAGAATAAAGGCTCTTCCAGATGAGTAAGAAAAAAGCTGAAACCTGAGCCTTTGCATCTGAAATTATAGCTTCGTATTTAATTTCTCTGTAATGCAATATGGTACATTTTCTTATCCCTTAGGTGCCCACATCTAAAAGACTGTTCCTAAAAATCACTCAGATGAAATGATTACTGTACACCAGGCTTAGGCCATTTGCTATAGTTACACAGTAATCATGGAAATATGGAAAGTGGAGAATTTATGGTCAATTTAAATTGAAAAACAGCCATAGCTCTGCTATCTGGAAAAACACTGCTGGTATCTGCTCTGTACAGGGGAGCAGGATGGAACCATCTGTAACTGGCAGCTGTATCACAGCAGGTGCAGAGAAAGAACGGATTTAAGATTAATATTTATTTGATATTAAATAGAGACAATATATTTGTCTGTGTCTATAAAAGAGAAGAAGTACTAATGATGTAGGATTCATATTCTTATTTTACTTAGTTGTCTAATTCGTAGGAAATTCGGATAAAAGGTTGGAGATAGACTGTACTACAGATGTGCAACGTTGGCTCTTTCTCTGAGATTTCTCTGTTTTACATGAATAATCATGAATTTGCAGGGGATGTGTGTTGGGTTTGGTCTGTTCGATTTTCTCCCTTATGTCTCATAAAATTAATACCTGTGCATGTGTGCATGTATAAGGCAAGACTAAGCAGGCAATGACATTACAGAAATCAGGTAATGCAAAAAGCCAGAGTTCCATTGCAGCAGTTCCTTGCATGTTTTATACACTATCCAGAAATGCAATTTTTTGACAATTGGGCTGCCACACATAAAAACAATGTATTTTCAACTTTCCATTTTCCACTCAGAGAAATCCCACAAATAATGCTTATTCAATTCCCAGCAGCTTCTGCTCTCCTGACTCAGCCCTCTCTGAATAACAGTCAGTCATGTACATAACAAAGGACGTTAAATATTAATGCTGAGGGGTTTGTGCTATTAACATGTAGGGAACCATTCATCCTTTCCACATAAATAAACTCTGACTAACTCATTAGAGCTCTGCAAAGTCAGAGTTAACCTGACAATATATTCCTTCATTTCAAAAGGTGAAAATAGAAGAAGAAAAGAGATGTATGATCTGCTCTTTAATGGTTCACTATGCTTGCACTTGGGATTTTCAACCTGGAGCAGAACCAATAGAGAAAGAGGGGCAAAATGGGGGACAAAAAAACCCAGTAAGGTTTAAGATGAGCCTGGAGGATGCAGCTCTTACGTAATGTATCTGGTCCAGTGCTGTCAGCACAGAGCCATGCTTTCCCTCTAATTACCTTCCTTTCACTCCAAAGCCTGTGAGCCATCCCAGAGGCTACTCCTTCACCACTTGACTTCTTATTTTGCTTTGTACACCTTCCCCACAGCATCTTAGCACTGCTGAAGGAGGGTATCCCGCTCTGCCCAGCTCTGCACCTCAGTGCAAGGGTCCCTGGTGTCTGCTTCATGCCAGGAGGCAAAAGAGAAACTGCTGAGGTGGGATAAAAGAGGAAAATGGCTTGATTTGTACTGTGGGGCTCTGCTCCATTCACATGGATTTGCCAGATCTCCCATCCCACCCTTCTTTACAGGAGGTCTGTGAGCTTTCCACTGTGCTCAGTGATCTTACAGGGTTAGATCAAGCTTATGGGGTGAGATCAAGCCCTCATTGCCTGTGTAATCGTGTTGATAAGTACACCTTCGTGATCAGCCTTTATGCAGTCTCCTATTTCCCTGGGATATAAGAGCTTGTGTAATTTTATCCATCTCCATGCCTGGTACTTATTCATTGCAGCTCTGCTTTGTTTCCCATTTGCTCCTTGCAGCTCTGAGACAGTTGGATTGCTGCAGATTTCATTAATGTGCTCTTTTGAACAGAAAGATGTTAGGCCTCCCTGTCCTGCTGCCTTGGATGTCAGGCAGCCTGTGAGGTTCCCCGCTGGCACCATATGGCACCACGGAAAATAGCTCTGTCTGGCTGAGGTACCTGGATACGGGCAGCAGTGATTAACAGGGAGAGCACAGGAGGGTGCAGAGGTAATTAGAAACTCTGATAATCACAATGCACTGGCAAAGAACGCCTCCCAGATTTATTGCCTCCCTGTTTATTGTTCATTCCGCAGTGAGGTTTAATACAAACTTAGCCAACCTAGATCTCTGCTGCATGGGAAGCAGTAAGTGGATGCAGGGACTTTTTGGGAATGGAGACAAGCCCAGCAGGGAGACTGGGGTGCTCATTTGGCCAGCCTGCCATGTCTCTCCTCTCTTCCACTCCATCCTGCAAGAGGAAGGTGACATGAGGAAGAGCAGCCTCCTTCCAAGAGCTGCTGGGGTGGAGCTGGGACTGTCCCAAGCCCTTTCCAGGAGAACACAGCATGAAGGGTGCTGTGCTTCCTGAGCATGACCCATGCATAGATCTGACACCTGCAAACAGATCTCCTGTGATTAGGAGAATTTGAAGTATTAATGAGTTGTAGGACTCAGAGGAGCAGCGACAGGCAAGCAAACCGTGCTCAGTGGCATGGTGATGGACTGGCTCTTTTTAGCTTTGCCAAGGCCTTGATATTTGGCCTGTAATGTGCAGGAGTTCTGGTAATAATTTGACTTCTGAAGTGCTCCCACATCAAAGTGATCGGTGCACTGTACCAAACACAAAATGCAATTAAGCTAATGTACTGTGCAAGGGAGAATAAAGCTGAACCTCAGATTCGAGTTCCAAATTTATGAGTGGGTGTAAAAAAAAAAATCTGAATTAATCACCTACTGCGTTTTGTGTATGGCAGTGATGCCACCAGTGCAGTCACAGGAACTGTATCAGCAAGCCATCAGATAAACAGAGAATTTACAGGCCCAATTTGGAATGCTGTCGATTATTACAAGCACACCTGAGATGGAGATTCAAATCACATGAGCTGAGGGGGAGCAGTAACATACAGGACAGGGAAGAAAGGCAGAGTATGTTTCTGGAAGAACCCTGGAAACAGCCAAGTGTGACATCTCTAGTGGTTATACAGCCTGGAGGGGCCAGTAGTGCCAGTGCTGGGTTACAGGCGGGGAAACTGAGGCACAGAATGGGAAAGTGGCATTCCAGATGTCACCTGCTGACAGAGGCAGGGTGGGTGGCCAGGTTTTCACTTCCACTTCTTTGCTCGAGTACAAGGAATTCACACTGCCCTGTAAATCTCCCCCTGTTTCATTTCTGGGAAGACTGTGAATCCATGCTGCTCTTTAGCTTTCGGTCAGCAGAAGCAGCAATGGGAATCCAACAGTGAAAATATTGCTCCCATTATCTGGAATAATCTGGGCGCCTCTGCATGCAGAGATGTTGCTGGGTGTGGACATGCCCCCCATGTGCACTGGGAAGATTTTCCTAGGGGCTGCATGCTTTGTTTCTCAGTAAGACACCTCCTCATGTTACTGCTTATCTCTTTTAATAACACAGAATTATGGGGATGGATTTCCAGGGCAGGCTATGTTCCATGCTGCTGTGTCCACATGGTCTCTTTCCAGCACCGAATTGCATGGACTGTAGGATATTTCCTGCTACTCTTCTGGCAATGAACTGGTGAATTATAAACACAAGGGAATTCTAAACAGAGCAGGCTTTTCCCAGGATTATGTCTAAAACATGCCCCTTCCTTAGCCATACCGGGGATGGGGGTCTCAAATGTAGCAATATATGAAGTGGAGAGGTGAAGGATGCCCAGTCATGCTGGGATTCCCCTCTGCTTCCAGTTAAAAACATTCGTGTATGTCANAAAAAAAAAAAAAAAATCCTCCATGTAATGAAGAACTCTGCGAGAGGGCTGCAACACTTAGACTCTGGGTTGGATTTTATTACCGTGATGAAATTACACAAGCATTTCCTCTCTCTCCCTGCCCGCTGTGCAGCTTCTCGCTCTCTCCTCTCTCTGCTCCTCCGCGCGTTCCCTCCCCGCTGGCTCCGCAGCCAGACTCGGGGGCGGCAGGGAAGCAGGTATAGGACACTCTGGGCTCCCCTCCCAGCGCTGGGGCTCCTGGGCTGGGATCCCCGGGGCTGCATCATTGGCATGCGGCGCCTGGCAGGACTGCATCAGTGCTAGAGGAGATGCGAGCGCAGAGCCGCGCTGCGCCGCACCGCCCGCACCGCCCGCACCTCGGGCTGCACCAGGTAAGAGCCACGCTCCCCCTGGAGCTCCCACGGAACGCGGGGGGACAGCCCGGGGTGAGGATGCTCTGTGCCGGGGAGGGAAAAGAAACTAAATCAAAAGATGCCGCTGAAAAAAGAAGATGCTCGGCGGTGCGGAGTTGGGATGGATCGGTGGGGACTGTAGGGACGGGGTGAGTGTAATGAGGTTGAAGGGGTCAGGGCAGTTGTGAATAATTTAAACCAGCCCCGTTTTGCTGCCTTCGCTCCCTGCTGCGTGCCCACAGGAGCTGCCGCGCTGTAGAGTTTTAACTTGGGCTGGAGCAATTTGGACCAGAGTGCTCCTGGTGGGTGTTCCGTCAGCGGAGGACCGGCAGGGAGAAGGAGAAGGTGCTGGCTTGGAGGCAGGAGCTGTCGTGTCCGCATGGAGCTGTGCGGGGCTGCGGGGATGGTAACACCCCTGGGCTGGGTGTGGGCACCGACCCGAGCTGTCCTGCACACCCAGCACCCCATTGTCCTCCTTTTTGCCTCCTCTCCGCGAGAGCTTAGCTGCAGCTAAAGATAAAACTGCAGTTCGTCTCCTCTCTTAGGAAGGGTTGAACGAAGGCACAGAGATAAAGCAGTGATCTCGGGGCTGGCAGGGCTGGCTCTCTGGATGGTGGCTGTGGCGGGATGCAGGTGCTGTGGTGACAAGTTCTCGTGCGTGTGTGCATGCCCACAGCACGTCCTGTAACACATCCAGGCACACATCTCTGCAGGGACTATCCTTCTTTTAGAGGACAAGTGTTGTTCAAGGGAAAATTTTATTACATGTGTCAAACTGCAGCGATATGATCCATGGCACCAAGATCCCATTAAAAATAATGGGTAAAAAGTGGCTCTGCAAGGATATTACTTGTCAGGGATGACCTCGCCTAGAGAAAAAATGAGTAACAGCCTGATGGTGATAATGTGCAGGGGAGGAGCATGCAGTGCTCCGTGTGTGCTGAGGGGGATCCCTGACTGTTTAGGTCGGACACTTGTAAGCACACACTAGAGCTTATGGGGAACTCCTGCCATGAGAGTAGAAATTTCTGGTGGGATGAGAGAATGTCTGAAATGTCATGAAAATTGCTGTTTCACATCTCTTCGGTGTCCCTGGTGCTATCACTTTGGGGAAGGGAGAGGAAAAGGGTTAATTCTCTGGTTCACTTAGCTAGATATTGAACATACATCAGTGCCACACTGATCATCCCAGGCACTGAGCCTGATGTCTGCTGCTCATTTGGGAATACACCTTAGGCCTCTGCCCTAAATGACACGGGGCTCTTAACACTTCATGCAGTGGGATGTCCACGGTCAGACACCAACAGGACTACCTGGAGGAAGGAGTGGGAGCAGAGGCAGCATCCATGGCTTCTTCTGATTCTCCTTCACAATAGAAAAGCCCTCTTCCACCCTCCAGCAAAAAGAGAAGGGGAAGATCTCACTGTTAGAGAGCTACCACAGGTAGCAGCAACCTACACTGGGGCCCTGGGTCCCAAGAGTTCCAAGAGGTCCCACTTAGCTCCTGATGCTTCTCTTTCTCATGGCCCTGCCATGAAAGGCATGTCCACCACTGTTAGATGAACTCACCTGGAGATGAGATCTGCAAGGACACCTTAGGTTTTCCTCACACAATTTTGTAGTTGCATAATGTGGGTGCCGGGGAACCCTTTGGGAGCATCAAAGCCAAAACCAGAAAGCAGCTGACAGAAGACAGCCTTCCACTTCAGCTTGCCAGATTCTGAGATGTCTGTCCCATAAATCAGCTTTTTGTACCTATTTATGTTCTGGAACATCTTTATATGAAGGTGTCTGGTACCTGACAACTTCTGATTGAAGGAGCTGAGCTGGAGGTGGAAGCCCACTCAGGTTCTGAGGCAGCCCCCAACCTGCAAGCGCAGAGCTGGGTGCTTCCCAAAAGTCAGCCTTGAATCTGCAGATGATTTCTGCCAATCTGGCTGTGTGTCTGCAGGCAGGGTGTGGGGCCCAGCTTCTGACAGCACAGTCAAAGTGTGAAAAATTCCATGAGGAGAGGAAGAGCACATGGACTGGTTCTTGGTACAGGGGGTGAAAGAGTTTAGTTTACCCCGTACCTGCAGGGAAAAGGAAGGATGCTTAAGATGCATCCCTTTCCAGCTCATTATAGCCTCTGAGCTGGGAGCACTGCTTTGGTGAAATGAAGTATGAGAGATGAAAAAGGCAGGAAAATTCCCCATGATCCATGGTGGTGCTGTCCCACCTGTACAGCACACTGTTGGGTGAAACCTGGTGAGACAGGTCTGGTTTTGAGGCTCATCCTGCAACTGCCACAGCTCTCTTCCTTGCCTGAGCCAAATGACAGCCCCTAGGTCTTGCCACCTCCCCTCAGAGCTATTGTGGGTGGCCTCTTCCTGGCCACCATGTCCCAGGGTTGATAACAGTCTCACTGGGGAAGCCAAAGCCAGCCTTGAAAATCCTCTTCCTGCATCGTCAAGCTGGCAAATTGATTTTCCAGATCGTGAGCTGAACCTCTGAAATTGTTCTCTTCTGAAGAGATTATGGAATTACTCCTGTGCTAATGAATGCTTTAATGTTACGGTGACTAAAGTCCCATAAGGACTTTAACTGCAATAAAAAAAAGGCACTGTAGGAAAGGGGAGCCTGTGGTGGCTGTGTCAGACCTCATTTCACAATCTGGGGAAGAGGAGAGGAGGAAAACGAGAGGAGGGTGAGGACAGAGGCTCAAGAAAAGGAGGAGAGAGAAAATGAGAAGAGAGGCTTGTCATGGTCTCCCCGGAAGCTGCTGAATCCATCAGGAATCTCTCCTGCAGCTCCCCTCTTTATCTCTGAGTGCAAGCAGGGAAGGTAACATTAACTACTATTGGTTAACTATTTCCTTTACACCATCTCTCTGGCTGTACCCTCTGGCAGCAGGGATAACCCAGTTCCTGGTGACCTAGGGCCCAGAGTGGGCAGCACAGCCAGGTCACTATTCCCGGGTTTTGAGGCAGGCTGCTGTAACTCCCATGGGATTATCCAAGTTTAGCACTTCCCTCTGCCCTCCTCATGTGATGCTGTCAGGCTCTGATGGCACCATGACACCGATTTCCAAATACACAGTAAGAAAGTTTATTCCCTGACACATCCCACAAAGGAGTTTGCCATTTATTAGGGAAGAAATGTGCTTTTGGGGATGAGTGTGCACTGGTCCTGCTGGTGTTCACAGAACACATTCTCACCTCTGCTTTACAAACCCTGGTTTTACTGCACTGTAGCTCCATGGGTTAGAACCAGGTTGTCCCAGATTCGAGCAGGAGCAGAGTTAACCCCTAAGATGGGATGGGGAAGAAGTGCAGGGAAAACACCTCCCTGCCACAGGAGCTGCAATGCAAGGGGAAGGCTGGTCTATATTTAGGTTAAGGGCTCTGCACAGAATGGGTAATCCTCTTTTCATGAATTATCCAGGGGATTAGACAGCTTTAAACTCCCCCAGGCCTCCCTGGCTGCAGCCAGGCTAGGTGGGAGCCAGGGGGGCAATGGCTGGAGGGAGGGAGATGCCAGCAGGTTGCTGATGACTCATTTGGCTGCTGCCAGCCTTGCCAAGCACTCCAAGAGGTCACCAGGGGCCCAGACGCAGAGTGACACACGAGTGACGTGCAAGGCGAAAGGGAACATCCCAATTAGGAAAGAACACGGAGCTGTATAAATAATTGCAGAGACGAGGAGCATGGTAGGAGGAGGGACAAGAGACCCGAAGCAGCAGTTTTCCAAAGTGCAATATCCTCGCTAGACTTTTCCAAGCTGTTTCTCTGCCCAGAAAAAGGAATGCTTTTGGAACTGCAGCTGATACATCCAAGGAGATGCTCCAAACCCACCTGCTTGGGCTGGCTCTGAAAATGCGATTCTGGGGATGCAAGTCAGGTTCATCTATTTGGAGTGCGAATGGATCCCTGTCAATACTCCATTAAAATGTTGAAGGGAGGCCAACAACGCAGCTCAGGGACAGTGAGGGGGTGGGGAGGAATGGGATGCAAGCAGGGAGGCAGGCTGGATTGCACCAAAACCTGAATATTTCACTGTATTATGGAACAAGTGCCCATAGCAGATTTCTGTTCTTAACCTAATGCACATCTGCTAGAAATGAAAGAAGCCCTGTCACTAATCTCACCCTGCTGGCCCGTTCATGGCACAGAAGAGATGTTCTTGACCCTTTACATGCAGGTCTTGGGACAAAGCTTTGGTGGGGAGGTGAATGAGAGAGGCTCAGCTGTGCATGCTGGGCTGTGGCTGACAGCTAGCTCAGCAAGGATGACCAGGGGCTCTTCCTTCTTGTGCCAAAGGCAATGGAAAAAGCCAGCAGGGAGGACCAGTTCAGGAAACAGGGACAGTGTCCTTGTGTCCTAGCTCATCTTCTGTCCGTGGGTTTGTGGCAGGGCCACTCCCTTCCTTCCCTCATCTCTAGAAGCTGGGGTCTATCTCTAAGCTAGTATGGTTTGCCTTCCTTCTCTCTGTTTTCCAGGCTGTAACTAAGAAATCAGTGCAGGGCTTTGATTTCCCCAATTCTCTTCACATTTTACTGCTGCCTAGAGATCTAGCCACCTTACCCCAGAGTTACATCCCCCAGACCTGTGGACCTTCACAGTACAGCTCTTATCCCCCAGACTCACTTTGACCACCCTTATCTGGACTGTGGAAAAATCAGTTTTATTCATGGAGAAGCTGAGTGCACCAAGGCACTTTATTTCCCCTGCATTTAAATCAATTTATTCTATTCTCTGCTGCTTATCCTACATAACCTAAATCAGGATTTTGTCCCTGCTGTGTTTTCCCCTGCCCAGAACTGGGACAAATTGAAAGCCTTGTTCTGCTGTTCAGCATTCCCTCTTTTACTCATATCATTTAGAGGATGCTGTTTAAATAGTGTCAGGGGAGTCTGAGTTGAAGAGGGAATTAAAAAACAGTCTCCCAACTCGCTGCTAGGATGGGGAATTATGTGGCTGGACAAGAATTCCTACCTTGCCCAGACACACAAGCAGAATCAGTGTCAACCCTATGAAGGCAGAGCTAGAAATCCCTGGGGAAAGCCTGGGTGGAAGAGGGAAAGCAAAGAAGGGAAAGACCAGGGAAAGTCTTTGCCTTTAATGTGAGCTAATGTCTTTCCTCCCTGCCTCGAACATCCTCAATTTCCTGTTTAACTTAAAGTCAACACATCTGTCACGTTAGCATCGCCCGCTGCCTGGTTTCCCCAAGCCACCCCCCTCCCATCTGCTCTCCCTCCTGTCTCCAGCCTCCCTCCCCTCCCATTGCTCCGTGCCTGGGGGGTGTGTGCGTGCCATGGTGTTTTCTGCTGGCTGATGGACTTTTCCATAGCTCGTGCTTCAGTACCTGGATGTGGTCGCAGCGGGATGATCGGCTTGGCTTGCAGAGCATTTACTTCTAATCTCCAGCTTGTGACATCCTAGCAGAGAGGGGCAACCCTTTCAGGAGCAGCTCCACGGGCTAGAAAGAGGGGAAATGGCTGGTGAACGGCTGTGATGAGATATTTCCTAGTTCTGGTAAGCAATGATGCTTTTCTCTTTGGTCCCTTTCTGGGCAATCAGTCCAGATACAAAAGTAATAGGGCTTAACGGGGTAGAAAAGCAAAAGGAGGGAGCTAAAAAAGAGATGGAAAAAAACCCAGTGAAGCTCATTTGGTTTGTACTGAAGCTTTTCCAGGGGTCAGTGCTCATCAACGCATTTTAATTACTGTTAAGTGAGAGGCTGGGAATCAAGCAGATCAATGTGTGTGCCTGGGCAGTCAGACCGGCTCTCACTCATAGGCAGATCCATTGCCCACCCTGTATCTTTTTTCCTTTGTGATTTCCAGCTTGGTTTGATGTTTTCCATGGGGTAGTCCTATGTGAGCTCCTACCTGAATGCTGCTTTTCCTGCCCTGTGCTTGTTACTGCAGGAGTTGTGGGAAGTCATTCATAAATTCCTGCCCCTAAGTTGATGCATAGATCCTCTCAGCTTTCCTAGCTGATAAACTATCTCTGTCCTGAAGTCTAACTGCGTTTTTCACTGAAACCAGTCCCCTAGGTTCTTCCAGCAGCTGGTAGAGGTGCAGATAAAGATGTTTGGAAGGAAGAGGGTCTCACAGGACACTCTTAGGACCGTGAGCTGTCTGGTGTCCTGGACATTGGATTACTCTAAATGAGAGGTTTGCAAGTCAGTGTCTCGCAGGATTCTCAAAATAGGTGTCCTGCATCTTAGTTGAGTGACAGCAGAGCTCTTATACCAGGGATGAATTTAGGGCCCTTGTTTAAAGAGGATCAGGGAATAATAAACCTAAGAGCAGCCTTTGCAATCTGGCTGTATTGAATCTGCAAAGGTCTGTACATAACAGAAAAAAAAAGGAGAAATGTAGTGGTGAAGCTCTGGCAATTTTTCTAACAGGTTCAAAGATATGACCTTCTTGACAGACCTGTGTTTCACCCAAAAACTGGTGCAGAATTTGGTTTGGGGATACCAAAACAATTTTTTTCCCTAGATTTATTTATGACAGAATTAAAAACTAGTTCTGGAGAACATTTCAGAGATGACTTGTTGATAAAAATATCTCTCTCATGATGTATTCATGCAGAAACCTCCACTTGCTAAAATCTCACACATTTCCTACTCTTTGATGTTAGATACTGTGGCACTGAGTGTAGGGCACTTTGGGGTTTGTGATTATTCTAGAGAAACCTAGAAGTTTCAAGCACCAGCTATAATAAATCTAAAGAAAAAGATCCTCCTCTCTTCAGCAGCAGGTTTTGACTTGGAGTTTTGTTTCAAATGTGTTTCAGGGGGACTGTCTTTGGGGGGTTGATAATATGAGGAAATCATCTTAGAGAGGACAGTTTTTGTGTCCTTTAACCAGAATATCATGGTTTGTTTCAAAAGGTTGAAAATCCTTCATTCCACATTTCCTGGAACATTGCTTCTGAGCACCAGAAATGTCTATAAATTATTTTTCTTGTTATCTTCTAAAACTGCAGTAATGTTGATGCCAGAGTACCTCTGCTGTCAGTTTGATGTTGTGTGCACTTCTCCCACATCCAGTCTGAGATGCTGGCCAGTGGTGACTGTGCTTTCCTGTCCCTCTGCAGTGCTGCCTGGCACAGTTAATTTCCCCTGTTTAATTAACGGCTCTGTAATATTTATAAAGAGAAAAACCTCATACCCATCTGTGATAACCTCGGTATTTCTGCCAAGACGAAATTCTAGGGCCAAATGAATATTACAATATGCTGCTTGTAGCGATGTTTAGAATGTCCCAAATTTCCTGAGCCATCCTGATTTGATAATGGGGAATTGAAGGACTGATCCTAAACTCTTGGTTTCTGGACAGAAACAGAATTGAATGTTCTAGAGAATTAATGAATGTTATTACTTTAATTGAATTTTAGTCTTTTCTTATGGACATTTGAGTTATAAAGGATGGATTTCCCTTGTGAAAAAAAATCCATCTGGTGAGGGCAGGGAGTCATATGGGATCTTAAATGAAGAATACTCCAGATCATTCCTGTGATGGCACTTGACATCAGTCATCATCTCTTCAAGACAAGGTAATCAAGAAGATGGAAGATGAAACCTTTCTTTGCCAGGGAGACTTCCACATTATTTGATTGAAGTTGGAATCCTGTCACCTCATGCTTGTCTCTCCAGATTTTTCTTGCCACATCTGCTAAATTACCACCAGCTATTTGCGTTTTAAATGAGGGCTTCCTCCCGCACACCCCATCTGCTCAGCCTGTTTGTTCTTCCCGTGCAGTCACGACTTAGTGATCACGATTATGGCAGAGGAAACTCACTGCTGTTGGGCGGAGAAGGAAGTGACGTGGCCTGGCAGATTCCCTTGGCTGTGTTAGATCCAAAAGAGCTGGGTTAAAACTGAGGGAAGAACCTCTTATGGATGAGATTTAAGTCAGGGAAGGGAAGCTGAGAAGCTCAGGCCACCTTGAGGACAATTCTTCTCTTTTTCTGGTACCACCCCAGGGAATCATTACAAACAGATGTCAGAGAGTCTCCAATATCTAAGCTCACCTGGGCACGTTCTTGACTGCCCTAATGCGAGAGAGGAAGAAGAAATTACATCTTTTCTAGCTTGGAGGTGGTTGAAATGTGAGAGTACTTTAAGTATTCTAATCTCCCTCATTAAAGTTGAAGGGACTACAGGTTTTCAGAGGTGTTTTCTGCTCACCTTAGTGTGTCAAAGCTGGAGATATGACTACAGATAGAGAGGGATGTGATCATGATCTACCAAGTTGTGATGTGGAGGAGATAGTCAGTAGGGCTGCTGACTTATCTTCTCAAATCCAAGACTCAGGCTACATCGGAAAGGAACAAGAGAAGCCAGGTACAGGTCCAAGTGCATTTCAGATGTTTTATCAGGACTGTTTCATTGCAGCGATCTAGTGTGCATTAATTATAAGCACGTGTAAATGAGGTGTTAAATGATTTATAGCAGACCCAGATTGAGAAATCCCAGTGGTTTCTTCTCCTGATGTGTAGCCGCTGTTGAGAAAGTCAGACTTCCTGGCACTGAGGAGGAGATGAGGAGTCTTTTCACTTGCAATTCAGACCCAAAATTGCTGAGCTTGGTGCAGGCTGAGCTTCCCTGGTGAGCCCAGGCAGGCTGTGACCAGCATGAAAGGATGAGTGTGACCATCTCCTGCAGGGCCAGCACATGCATGACAAATCCTGCTGCCACCACTACCAGCCCTCTGGGGACTGTAGTGGGACACCCTTGGAGAGATGGAGAATGCCTTTTGCATTCTCAGAGCCAGAGGATGGGAATTAAGGACAGAGTAATTTTAATTAATCTTGTACTTATAATTTATCACTAATTGGATATGCTTTTGGTGTGGTTTTTTTTTTTCCTTCTTTTAGATAAGGGTATTTAGGATTGGTTATTAGTATCTATTTAAAATTCTAGCAGGAGAGGATCTTTTGTTCTTGGGAGCTCAGACACTGCAAAACCATCAGGTTGCTGGGCTCAGGGGCTCTGGTAGGAAACATTCATAGACCATTTCTGACCAGAAAGCATTTGGTGTTTTGACATGATTTTGGAAAGTCAAGCATGACTAAAGTGGGTCACTTTGGGGTCTCTCCTTAAGGCTTTATTTCCAAGCAACCCTCCTTAAGTGTGGTGGCTACCAGCAGTCTGTGCTGAATGCTGCAGAGCCAACAGATGATGTCCTTTCAACTCCTGTAATCCTTCAGACACGCACAGAACAGGCACTAAGGGAATGAGGAAAAAATAGGAAAAGCCTAATTTTGCCCCAACACACACCCTGAAAGCTCTGCAGAGCCTTGTCTGTAGCCAAAGCTTACACCCTGCCTGCCTTAAAACCAGAGAGAAATGGGAGCGAGCTCAGGTCCTGCTGACTCACAATTACAGGGCGCTGAGCACAGCAATTTCCCAGCCGTCAGTAGGAAAGGAAGTAAGATTTACACCTGGAAAGCGTCAGGGAATTTGGAAGCGAGGAATGAAAAACAAGGTGCTTCAAAGCCATGCTGTTTGAAAGCTGTCCCAGCTAAAGCAGAAGGCTGAAACAGGGCTCCTGTTTGGCTTTCTAGACAGCAAATTCTCTGGATAGAGAGAGGCTTGGTGAGGATGAGAGCCCCCATCCCCCCTCACCCGCTCTGTGCCAGGCAGCTGCTGCTGGTCCCCGCTGTTCCAGGCCACGCAGCTGATTAAATATTGAAAGGGTTTCGTTGCTGTTGCTTGAAAAGCTTCTGTCTGGATGAAAATGAAGTTAAGCGAGGACAAGTTTGTGCTGGTGAAATTAGTCCCTGTTTGAATACATCTGGCCGTACCATACAAACAGACCCAAAATAGCTCTGTGGGTTTTAACAAAAAGGCACCATCAGGATGTGGGTTTGGGTTCCTCCTTTTCGGATCCAAGGTGTGGGAGTGCTCGGGGAGGTGGGGATTGCAGATGGGGGGGTCAGGCTGAGTTGTCAGAGACCCTGTGGCATTCAGAGGCTGCTGCAGGTGCTCAAAGGCTGACTGTGAGAGGAGCCAACACCTGAGGTCTGTGTGCTCACAGAACAGCTGCAGGCTCACCTCCCACACACCCCCAAAAGCCTGGGAGGGACGGTGATGGATGGAGGTGCAGGCAGAGAGAGGGGAAGGGATTTGTGATGGATAACGGATAAAGGATAAAGGCAGAGGCAGGAGGAGAGCTGGGATTAGAGGTACGGGCCAAAGGTGTGAGAGGTTGAGAGGGTTGATCTGTGGGCTGTGGCTGTAGGGAGTGTCACAGCAGCACAGCTTGGCCTGAGACATTTATTCACTTTATTTGCTGTCAAAAAAGACACATTCGAGCAGGAAAAGGAAGTTTCCTTCATTGTCTGAGTGTCCAAAACAGGCATGCAAATCTGTCCTGTGATCAAAGGAAAATTTTGGAAAAATGTCTCTGATCTCATTAGTGTAAGTATAAGCAGAGAAAAGATATCAACTTGATTAGAATGCTGCTGTAATCTGCACAGATGCTGGATAACCTATCCTGAAGGCACCAGGCCACCTAGCAGGCAGGAAGGCCATCCAGCCTGGAGGAACAGGACAGGCTGGGTAAAGGTGCTGGTCCCTCTGGGTCATGTAGAGGTTCAGACAAAGGAAGGAGAAACAGGATTTCAATCCTTCCTGCAAGGGGAATTTAGTCCTTGCATTGGACTGCATTTATTTTAATACATAATCATCACTGAGAATTGGTTTCTGGTTGTTTTATCTATAAATTAGGTCAAATTTTGCCATAATTTTATAAAATATTTCATAGAATATTGCATAGAGTTTGATGGTAGCATCCTATGAGAGAGAAGCCTGTAGAAGTGCCTGTGAGTAAACATGCAAGCAAGGCTTTGCTTACTCACAGCCTGAGTGAAGTGGCCAACATTTACTAAACAAAACAAGGCATTTTTTCCCAATGGTAAGGAAAAAAGGGATCATATTTATCTTCCTAGCTCAGCCTAAGTTGGTATGTCTGCAGCAGGATTCGCGTTTTCATTATTCTTTGGACCTAATTGAAACTTGATTTCAAAAATTACATGAATCAGTTCAGTTTATGGGAGTCATTAAGCAGTTAATAAATGGTTTTTTTAGTGTTTCATGACAATTGTTAATTGCATTTGATTGGAACATAGTCATAGCAGGGCTGATGGATGGATTCTCATCTAGCAAATCTGGATTAATCTATAGCCCTAAGGCTGTGATCCATAACATATTTGAAATCAAATTAAAAATCAAGACTGCTATTAAAATGGAGTGTATATTCATGGTGAAAGTCATTTGCTATCTTTTGGCATCTTTTTCATTCTTTCAGAGCATCTAATGCAGCTCTTCAATTTCAATTATTTTTTCATAATTATAAAAAAGTTTTAACACTGGGAAATATTCAATTTGGAAGATTTCCAAAAGAAAATATTTCTTTTGACATTTAAAAATCGAATTCTGAAACGGTTTTTAATTCCTACTAGACTAAAGTAAGCCATTTGATTAAAAAAACATCTAGAGTTTTCATCTCCCAGCAGCGTACTGAAAAATGCAGGACCTCATTGTAATTATTAAATTAACTATTGTTGAGAGGTTTTTTTCCCTCCTACGTGCTATGAAATAATGCTGTGATTTTGGCAGGCTTACAGCATCTGAGCCCATGTGGCTCAGCAGAAATGCATGGCGAGTAAGGAAGCAAATTAATCTGTTACATCTGTGCTACACAGGTTTTCCCTCAAATGGGAAGGAATGCTCAGCCTGCCAACCCCACAGGTTGGAATTAAACCCCTCAGGTAAATAGGTCAGCTCAGAACAGACCCTCCCCAAGGGATTGATCTCCTGTACGTCTTCCTGAAGGAGAGGATTTTCCCTTTTTAATGCTTTGGGAAGGCAGCAGCCTGAGGGCTGTAGAATGGAGGCTCAGGGCCCCATTAGAGTCTGTGGCACCTAAATTATAGGAGACAACCTTTGTCTTTTCCTAATTAATAAGTGTAGCTCTTGTTCAGCTTCTTCCTTTAATCCCTCCTTTCTATCAGTGTAAAGCGTGTGGAAGGAGCTCTCTGTGGAGAGATCTCCCCTGGATGGGAAAAGCTGCTTGGCTGCAGGAGTGGTGGTGCAGGACAGACACCCACAGATATTCACAGACACCCCCTTTCCCCCGGGAGGATGGCAGGGGCTTTGGTGGCCTTTCAACAGCAGCAAAACCAGCAGCTCCTCTCCCTGCCTTTGCAGCACGTGGGAGGTGGCAGCTGGTGGATCCCTGCCCTGTGGGGGTACCAGGGATAATGGAGCTGCTTCCCTGATTAACTCTGGCAGTGGCTGCTGAGTTAATTAGTGGGCAGATATAGGATACCAGGCATTACTAATTTGTCCACAAATGCGGTTTGGAGCTGAGTGGGCTTGGGGTGAATTTCATCCCTGCTGTTAGCAAAAATAATTTTCAATATCTGTTTCGAAATGTTTCAAATTCATATTTGAGCAGGAGACGCTTCTGCTGTTTCCACTGTGAGATTCCATCATGAGGTTCAATCTGTGCGAGATTTCAGTTCAGAGTCTACCTACATGGCTTCATTTCACATCCATCTGGCCCTGCTTGCTCGTGTCTGGACTCGCACCTTGCCCTTGACAGGCGTGGTCATTCCGGTTTCATCTTCTCACCAGGAAGGGGAATCTTGCTTGCTCCAAGTGAGGGAGATCCAGTTAAGCATGAGAGGCTTCTGAGAGGTGCTTAGAAATAATTCATTTACCGTGGTTGCTGAAGCAGAGGCTTGTTCTGACCATCCATGTGTGGTTAAAGCACATGAAGGCAGAGATCTCCCAGGATCCAGCTGATATAGAAAGGACAGGCAGGACCCTCAAAGCCTTTAGTAATGTCACAGGGATCAACCATTTAGGTTTGCATGAACTTGGAGCATCCCAGTGAGAATTCCTGTCCTTGCAGCTGGAAAAGAGTTGTTACCAAATGTTCATTCCGATAGTAACCACTCAGCCATTGGCTTGTGGCCGTGGCACAATCCGTGCGTCAACAACTCCCTTTCCTGCTGGTTCCAGGCAGGCAGATGTTTTCTTTGGGAGTGTTGTGGAGACTGTGAGTGGTTTGGATTGGGATATTGTGCCCGTGCTGCGTCTGCTTTCATCAGATGCTCCTTCCATAGGACGTCAGAAATAGCATCTGAGTGAGTGACAGACAATAGGTGGAGTAAAAAGGGTGAAAGGTTGAAAATGGAGTTACCTGTTAGTTACTGCTCAGTTACTTGTCACAGAGGAGGGGTTTTCTTTCTTTTTTTCTCAGTGATTGCTGAGTCAAATGTTCATATCACACTTTACCAAACAAGCCTGTTCTGCATCCTTATGCAGAGCATTTCTTGCTCAAAGATGGAGTCAATTACCGTGCACGTATTTACCCAGCCCGAGGAGCCTGCCTGGCTCCCATCTATATTTCATCAGCCCAACACTCCCCGAGGCTTGCAGCACTTTGCTCTGCCTGCAGTGAAGGGCTCCTCCACTGCAAAAGCAAGAGAAACAGACAGACAGATGAAGTTCCCTGGATTTAACATCTCCTGGCAGCCTTGGCCTTATCCCCTTAATGCTGGGTGGCATTTGGATTCTCTTTTTCAGCAGCCAGGTACCACCTGATGTTTAATCTTCCTGCCACTGCACTGATGTAGAGAACTAGCTGCTCCTCACACCCTGTGCAAGTTGGAAGCCAACAGCAGCACTGACCCCCTCCTTCCATGCTGTGGTGTCTTTTCCATCTTTAATTCATAGAAGGGTTAAGGCAAGGTCCCTTAAAACTTCTGGCTCAGCGGTACAGTCAGTGCAGGCTCACACTTGCAGATTACTGGCACCAGTTTGTCTTTGATTTTCAGCAACACCACTGAGGAAGTTTCTGTCTATCCTCTCGAGATCCTGTCCTTCAGCCCTAGGAATGTCGCTGTCAGGAAGCCTTGTCTAAATTTCAGCATCAGTTTGAATTTCAGGATTTTACATCTGCTGCAAATGTCCCAACACCCCTGGGTCCAGCTGGACAGGCCCTTTACACCATCCAATGAAGCCAATGGGTTCATGGAAGAGAGAAACTCCCCATCTCTCCTTGAAGAACAAGTTTCTTCCCTCTGGTCAAAGAATGTTGGTCCAAAAATTTTGTTCTCAAAAGAAAAGGGATCTGTTCTGGACAAATTAAAAATGTTTGATAAGCAAATGTTTCCTTTTGTCTATTTACACTGAAAATTGCTGAACCCACTACAGAATTTTGAATCCTCAGGGGAAACCAGCCAAATTTTCAAGAAAAATATTATTTATGTGAAGAAAAAGCATTAGCACCTCTTTTTTTAATAGAAAACCAGTCTATTTTTTTATGCTTTTTCCTTCTTTATCAGCCTGATGAAACAGAGAAGCAAGGGGTAGAAAACACTTCAGATTGATTTTTTTTAACCTTCAAAGATATTCCCCTGATTTCTAGTAGATTCCCCATTTTCTGGGCTCTTAGTCAGAATCATGGGGAAGAAACAATGTCTGTTCCTCTCAGCAGGACTGTATTTTTAGAAGGGATGCAGAAAAGGGAGGTAAGGTGGTTTTTCTTCAAGTAACATATGGGCTTTCCAATCGCGATTCCGTCTTTTTATTATTTTGATTTTACTTTAGGTTTAAAATACTGTGGGTCTTGACGATATCCGAACCTATCTGTGCCCACGTGTGATTTCTTTATACTGCTTTTGTCGTGGAAAGAATAAATGACACATTACAGTTAAATCTTCAGTCACTGATAGTGCAGCTCGCTTTTCTTGCAGTTGGGATCAAGCCAAAGGAATAATCGTGTGTATCTATGCAATGCATATCTCTGAAATCTCCAGCTCACATTGCTCTGGGATCCAAACACACAGGTGATTTTATGACAGTTAATAGCTGCTGTAATTAGGAACCTAATTAAATATTCTATGATCTTACCCTTCTCAGAGTCAATCAGCTCAGGGGGCTGATTCAGATCCTCCAACTCTTTCTTCACACAGTCTCCTACAGCAAGTAAAGCATGAGTGATTTTTAGCACCCTTTGAGGTATAGACACTGCTCATCAGCATCCCAGAGCTCAGGGGTGAATAGACCAACAGCATGAGCCAATGTCGCTGTTAAGTTCCTAAAAAGTACATCCAATATGTTAAAAAAATAAATCACAGGGAATGGCTGGGCTAGAAAGGAGGCAGGGAGTGCAGGAAAGCTGGGAAATTTGGCCACCTTTGAGCAGAGAAAATCAGCAGTGCCTCGGCCATCTGTGGCAGCGCAGCAGGCAGTTTGTCAGGTTAGTGTGGAAATGAGTCTGAGAAGGAGCTGGTCTGTGGCTGGGGGCAGGTGCTGAGAGTGCTGTGCAGAAGGATCAGCAGTTTTGCCTTCACTTGGCAGCCAGGGTTACTCTACCAGAAGAAATCAGCCCTGTCCATGAGCCAAGGGAGCTCTCTGCATGATGTCATGCTGCAGGGGAACCCCTTGCTGCAGAGACCACAGTCAGTGCTTCCATCCTGCAAAGTGCCAGAAATGGGAGAAGCAGAAGGAAAAGTCAGGCAAAACTTCCCAGAGCTTGAAATGGCTTTTAGCCTGGCTAGCAGAAGTGGGGGCTCTGAATGAGAAGGGCAGAAGTGGCTGTTGTTTGTAGGAACAGCACTGAGGCAGCCCTGGGGTTATATGGGCAAATATCAGGGATGAATTTGGGTTCACAAGGCCCTGCTGTGCTTGCAATCCACTGTAGTGANCATCCTGCAAAGTGCCAGAAATGGGAGAAGCAGAAGGAAAAGTCAGGCAAAACTGCCTGTTCCAAGGGCTCTGTGAGCTCGAAATGGCTTTTAGCCTGGCTGGCAGAGGTGGGGGCTCTGAGTGAGAAGGGCAGAAGTGGCTGTTTGTAGGAACAGCACTGAGGCAGCCCTGGGGTTATATGGGCAAATATCAGGGATGAATTTGGGTTCACAAGGCCCTGCTGTGCTTGCAATCCACTGTAGTGAGTGGCTCAACTGTGCTGGTCACCAGCTCTGACCACAGGGGAGTTCTCCCAGAATTTGCAACAGTTGGAGACAGCAGCAGATTGAGACATTTCCTTTGTTTCCAAGAAGTGAGGAGAGTAATTTCTAATCAATTGGGGTGGGTTATTTCCCAGAGAAAATCTTGCTCATCTCACAGTAAGATTCCGAGATACATTGCTTGCAGACAGAAAACCTCTGCAATCTTGTCAACTCTGCATCAAACTCTGGTACCCCAAATTCAGGCACTGTGCAGCTGGTGTTGAACAGAGACCTCCTGCAGAACCTTGGAAAGAGAGTCTAGATGAGGACAGCTGGGCAGGGGACACTTAGGAAGCAGGTAAAGCTGTCCCCTGCACTCTGTGGAGGACAGACACACCTTTTGGATACCAAATTTTAGGAGATAAGGTCTTAATTAAAATTAAAAAAACCCCATGAAGGACCAAATGCCTCACCTGGAAGTTGTTTTACCTGGCTCATATTAGTTCAGAGGTACAGTGTGGCTTTTTATTGCTCTGTAATTGTGTGGAAAAAAGGCTTTACCTGGATCCTACAGGTGTGAACAGCCCTGCACAGCAGCACGTGGCCATGGGAAGCAGCGAGCAGGGAATACCCATGTGTCACATCCAGGCAGCTGTGGCATGTGGCCCATGACTGCCTCCACCAAAGGCCATGGGACAGTCCTGGAGAAAAATCTGGGCACCAGCAGCCCAAAGTGTGGAGGTCTGGGCAGGACCCAGCCCCTGTCATGGGTTATTGGTAGCTGTGGAAGCTCCCACTGTGCCCCACCCTCAGCTTCTCTACGAGGAATTGAGAAACTTGTTTTATTTGGAAATAACAGACCCTTCCACGAACCAGTTTTAAAACCCATCTCATCCCAATCCCAGCAGTAAACCCATTTACAGGAAGAGGCAGGCGGTGCTTGGCTCTCCTCCAGCACTAAGCTTAAAACACAACAGGCACTTCAGCTCTCAGCTCTGTGCCTGTCTCTAGATCTGTTGGAGGTTTTCATGTGTGCAGGGGCTGCAGAGATTCAGCACTGTCCTCGTTCCATATTCATTACCTGGATTCCTCATATCCGTGCCTTGCTGGAAAAGCTGACGAGGGAATTCAGTGCTCAGGCAAAGCACCAACTGCACAGACCTGAAAACCAACCTCCTCTACAGCACAAACACACCAGTTTTAGCAAGCAACAGCAATTTGGATGCCCTTACCCAGAAGAGATGCGACATTGTCTGCCTCTGTTCCCAAGTATCTCACAGCGTATTTGGAAGGTAGAAAGCTCTCAATCCTAACCCCAAAATGGGAAATAGAGACAGAGATGGCAGTCATCTGAGCCCTACACAAATTCAGTCCACACAGAGCCCTACAAAAATTCAGTTTCAGAGAAAGAACTTTCTATAGAAAATGTCAAAAATTTATATGTTAATCATGGGTCCATGATGGTCTCCTACCATCACTTCCCTCCACGTATCTCATGCAAGCAAGAGGGGGATTGGTCACCTTTTGCCCCTCCTGCCTGGCTTGTAGTGACAGGATCTGTTCCTGCAGGCTTGGCACTGTGGGTTTCTCTGCTCTGGCTGCTCATTCTTGGGCAACCAGAAAGATTTTGCAGCCACCAGACTTCACATTCATCGCCAAAGTGCCATCAGAAAGCAGCTTTTTGCCTATCCAGTCTGTGTTAGCTGAAAGGTTTGATATCTACCCTCTGTCTGTCAGCCATTCCCTGGCGCCCTGACAAGGGAGTGTGAGGTTACACTTTGATAAATAACTTCTGATCATCACCTCCTTGCCACTTTCTTCACCTGGGATATTCTATCCTTTTTCCCCTGAAGAGGCACTAGTGTGATCTGCCTTGAAGTATTTGTTATCCCCTTGAAATTTGCCAGCTAATCCCCCCAGGCTTGTCATCTGGAGGACACCTGCTCTCACACTCCACTTCTTCCTGCCTTCTCTCATATATCATCCAGGATTCCTGCTTCTAGCAAAAGCCTTAAATTCACTTTGTCTTAGCTTTACTCCAGGTGTGATAGACTGTAATTCTCTCTTCCCCACGGGGAGCAGAAGCCATTTGCTGAGATATCACTTTATCTTCTGGTGTCATTTCTGTGTCAGTAGTCTCGGTGCAGCAGGTGAAGGGAAAGACATTCCACAGCCTTCCTGTGACTGCTACCCGGGTTTGATAGCCCATGGAAGCCTCTGGCTTGGGATCCCCTCTCTGACAGTTGGCACCAGCAAATATGTTCAAGAAAACTTCTTGGTGGACAATTACAGATCAGCCTACACCAGAGTGAAGATCTCTTGTTGTTTGTCTCATGTCTTGAAGGACTTATTTCTCCTGGTTGAAAAAAAACATTGTAGAAACTCAGATGAAACTCACCTTCTTCTTTCCCTCAAATACATCCAATCTGGTCATTTTAATGCTGCCAAGACCTTGCCTTTTATTCCCAGGACCCCCAAAAATTAGTGTGTAAATAGGAATTTCCTTGTGCAAGATTAAAATCTCTTGCCTTACAAATTTGTTTAATATCCCTTAATAATAATATCCCTTTAATATCCCTTTTTCTCCTATTATGAGAGTGCAAGTCCATCTCATTTACGTTTCGATTTGATTTTTTTTTGTTTGTTTTTCTTTTCTTCCCCATTGCAAGAGATATATCCCATGTCCCCAAACATGCTTGGGAACAAAGCCCACACTGGGGGTAAGGAAGGCAGATACTGCGTGGAGACCTTTGAGGAGCTGCTGTCCTGTCATGCCTTCCCTTCCTCTCAGCACAGGTGTTGTGTGTGTGCTAATCTGGCAGCCACTTGGCCACCAGAGCCATCTGCCAGTGGGTGACTTGGCTCAGTCCTGACAAGGAGCCTTGCAGGAGCATTGCCAGCTGACTTGGGGCTGAAGGGAGGAGTGGGAGCAGAGCTCTGTGCCGGGGCACAGGACATGATCTCTGCACCTTTGGTGGGGAGGGACAGCATCAGCAGTAGGAGTAAGTGTGACAGCACATTTCAGGCTGCACCACCTGCAGATGCTCCCCTGAGTCCTGGGAAAGCAGGAGCTAGAGGAAAGTCCATGCTCCCTGATCCCATGCATCTGCTCATCAGAGGCCAGCTGGAGGAGCACTGATGTGGGGAGGGTTGGCAGTAGGGAGGCACTTGAAGCCCAAATCCTGGCAGCCAGTCCCTGACATGCTCTTTGAGGCCTGTTGTGCCTGGCTCTGCAGCACACAGAGCACGGCCAGCTCTCCTGGAGCTCTGCACTATCAGAGCGACAGTCACAAGGACGGGCAGCCAACAAGTCCCCGAGGAGCCTGGCGAGGTTTGGTCTCAGTGTGTCAGGACGAGGACTGGAGCTGGGCAATAACACACTGACAGATGAAATCCTCAGAAGGGGCCAAATGCAGCTCAGTCCACCTCAGTCCCTCAATTCGCCTGCTGACACAACGAGCTGTGTTCTAGCTGAGGTGTGGAGAAGGGAAAGGGTGTCTGGATACTAAACAAGATTTTGCAAGCAGGCTCAGGGCAAGTGGAGACTAGCCAATATGTACGTGAGGCAAGTCCCAGACTCCCAGCAGGAAGGAAGATGGTGAAGTTCCTTGAGGCTTAAATTTTGCTGAAAGCCATATTTCTCCACTAAACTCACTTCCAGGGAGTCTACAACTGGCACTTCTGCTGTAAAACTCCTTGAGCTGGGTCAAAGAGTCTGGGTTTTGAGAGCAGGTAGAGGGATTCCCCTCACTTCAGTATCTGTAGGAAGGAACACACTTGGACCAGGGACATTGGAGACAGTCAAAATATACCTGCCCTCCCTCTCTGAAAGTCAGAGCATCTCCTTTGCCTGGGAATGCTTGAGTTCCAGCATCTCACTCAGACTTCTCATTTTTAGGGAGTCTGATGGCTCTTAGAGTCCTCACATATCTTCTTTAGCTAGGGCTGAAATGAGATGAACAGAAGGAGAAACATGAAATATGCTGGAAATATTCTTGATTCTGATCAGAAGCAGCACATTGGAGGTAATTCACAGTAGACTCTGTCCTTGCAAGCATAATTTCAACATCACAGTGGTCTTGGCAAGGACAATCTGAAGTGTAGAAAGGTGAACTTTGGAGCTCTCCATCAATGATTACAAGATTCTCTTTTCAGTTATGCCTATGTTTTCCCTACACATTCTCTGAGAGGTAGAGAAAACAAAATTAAAGCTATTTTGCAGACAAAGAACCAAACCTAGGAGTAACTAAATATCTTGCCTTAGGTTAATCGAGTCATTTGTGGCATTAGAGAAAATGTACAGGGTTCTTGATATTGCCCAAATCACTAAACCATCTTTCCTCTAATCAAACCTGCCTGAATCCTGACAAATGTCCGCACAGGCATGTATTTTTCAAAATGCTTTTTTACTCTTTTCGAATTTAGAGAGAAATTCCAGGTAAAACATAAGCAGAAGTTGCCTGAATTCAACTCTTCTGGCATAAATTCCCCTGATGGCAGTCTGATTTTAACTCCCATCTGTACTGTCGCGCCCCTACCCACAGGCATGAGTCACACTGAGCAATAAATAACAGCTAAATCCTTCTTCTGCCTCGACAGGTGATGCTGAGGATTTTCTCTCTGCGTATACATGGAGTATAGTGCTTCAGTCTGATGATGTATTGTGGCTATTAATTTGGGGAGATGAAGCTTTTTCATCATTAATGTCCAACCTGAACGCAGGAATTTATTGGTGTGCTTGGGAAGCAAATGCAGAACCTTCTCACTGCTATGAAGTGCTGAGCCTAATGGGTTTTTTTTAGTTTGTTTGTTTTTATTCTTTTTACGGGCTCAAGGCAACATTAATTTCCAAGACTGATACTGGTATGCCTTTTTCTCTCCCTGCCTTTCTGACCTTCAGCATCCCCTGCCTTGTCCTGCCTCCTTTCCTATGTCTCATGCTCTGCTGTTGCTTTCTCTCATTCTTTGGCTCCTGCAGCATCTTTTCCGTGTTTCAGTTTTTTCCTCCTTTCTTTCTCTATTCCACAGAGGTACAAATATAATTTCAGAAGACTATGAGGCAGCAAATGCCCCATGGCACAGCTGAAAGCCACGTGGCTTTGGGTTGTCAGGATACTGGCCAAGCTTAAGGCTCTGTGTAAATGAGCTGCTCTTGGAAAAACCTAAACTAAAGTCTCCTGCAGGAACAAGAAAGGAATGAGGGATGCTCAGGAAAAGCCACTGCCAGGCAGCCCAAATTTCCACAATGTTAAGGGGCTGATTACATGTGTTTGAATTATCCATTCTCATCTTCTGCTGGTGCAAAAATAGTGCTGGGTGCTCTTTTGAGTCGAAATCCTTCATGAACATAAACCAAAAGTATAAATGTAGAGTTGCTATATGTAAGGTTGCTGGTAAGTAGACACCAACATGTTCCAGGCCCTATGGCAATTTTTTTATGACTTTCTTCAAGATGCTGTTTTCAAAAGCAGGTTGTTCAAAGATCTGAGAATCTGGGATATTTAAGGTATAGCTCAGACAGGCTTTGCAAATTGACTCCTTACAGAAGAAGACATCACTTTGTGGGTATGTTTTCATTGTGCTGCAGTGATATATGTGGGGCACATAGTGAATTTGATAGCTAGACAATGGAATCTGTTGAATGATCATGGTTGCTGCAAGGTTCAGGTCTCCTTGTCAGCATTCCATATCAAAAAGAAAAAAAAGGTTAAACTTATCAAAATGCGGTGAACATGAATGCAACAAAAGCAAATGCTCCAGAATTTTCCCTGCCACTTAACCTTGAAAGGTGTCTTTTTAAATTTGCTTCTGCTTGCACTTGTATTTCTCCACAGGCAAGGTGCATAATGAACAGAGCATTTGCAATTTTGAAAGCCCTTGAGGCCACAATAATACAGTTGTATTGGAGGTCTTATGCAGAAAAGAAAGGGGCTGGATTTAGTTTGAGAACCACCCCTTTTATCTGATCTCATAACAACTGTGCCCCTTTAGGCTTGATCATTGGGCAGCCCTGAAGGGAAACACAGGGATCAATCCTATTAAAGGGCATGATGGAAGCATAAGGTTGGCTGTGTCTGTGACAGGCTACAGGGGATTTCTTGGAACGAGCGAGAATTCTGGCATGGCCAGTGCATTTGTACACTTCACTGGAGCTGGCGAGCAGCTGTCTCAAGAGACTGATGCCTGAGCATCCTGGGCAGGGAAAGGGCTGTTCCTGTTGGCAGGAGTGGCTTCCAGCCTGTGGAAATGTCTCTACTAGAGCTCTTCCTCAACACACTCCAATACCATGGAAAACAGGAGATAACTGATGCCTTAAATGGCTACCTAGAAATGGAGACTAGACAGGAATAAAGGAATAAAGGAGGGATTTATTTGAAAGGCCTTCAGATGTACATTTTTGGGCTCCAGAGGGTCCTGCCTCAGTGCATCCCAAAATGGACAATGACAGCTCCCGAGTTCTTCACACTTTTCTATCAGCATCAATTCACCAAGCAGAACCCAGCCAAGGATGGAATTTCCCCAAGCTTGCCTCCTCTCCCCAAGATGAAGGTTTACAGTTCTTGTTCTGGGTGTCCTTGGAGAGCAAGTTAGAGAGGTTTGTTGTCTATCTTAGCATAGAGAACAGCACTTAACAAGTTACAGGAAACTTCTGAGTTACACTGGGCAGTGCAGGATTTGGAAAACATATTAACGTATTTAATACAGATACTTGCTCGAATAAAATCCCTCCTGAAAGAAAGCAGTACTTAGAAATCACTCAAGGTTTTTCTGCTTTCATGACTCTGTCACTGAAGCAAATCTATTCATCACAGCCATGTATTAATTAATTAGTTAATTAAGTGGCTCCTTATTTAATAACTCAGGTTGCAAGTGTGATGAAATAAAAATCCCCTTTGTAGCCAGAGGCACGTCTTTGCCAATAGGCTAAGCAGTTTATAGTTAATCAGGATGTTTGCTGTCTGACACAGGCAGAATCTGCTGAATTGCAAGCAGTTTATTTCCAAGGTTATTGCTTACACTCCTCTGTGGGAGCTTGTCAGGGCCTCCAAGCCCAGCAAGGTTAAACCTAATAAGCTGTCCGAGGGCAAACACACGTAGAAATGCTGAAATTCATGAAAGGGCACCAGGGCACTGTTGTTTCTGAATAAACATCCAATTTCCTATTGGTTTACGCTGCCAGGTGCAGTGCTGATAGAGAGGTCGGTTTATTAATAAGCAGTAAAGCCTCAAAGAATCTTGCTCGTTATGATATTTAAAAAGACAAGGGAATAGCAGAAACGTGCTGGTTGCTTGGCTCTGATATGGCTCCCCCAGGTGATTTTGGAAAAGCTCCTTTATTTGCATCTACATTGGGACACCTCTAAGTATTACTTGGTGTCCAGGCTGGGGTTTATGCCTCAGCTCCACATTAAGGAAAATGTTTGCAGGGCAGCAAAGCTCACCTTTATCTTGGTCATCACGTGGAGGATAGCTGGGTTTGAAGATGGGAATAAATCCTTACTTTGCTGGTCCACAGAGGCCCCTGGAATAGGGGGGACAGCACCCAGCATTTCCATTTCAATGCTCAGATACACTTCTAGTCTCTCTCTGCCTCAAGCCATGATGTGCAAAACGAACCTGAGAACTTCTCCCAGCCTTTGATAGAACTTGTAAGCACTGCAGGCATCTTAGGTACTGTGATAACGGGAGAGGAGGAGAAGAAGAGGAAATAGATATCTAGAAAAAGTTTAGAGACCATGGGTGATTTCTCAGCTAAAAAATTGTTAATCTCAGTGAGATGGCCAAAAGCCAGTTCAGGCATATGCATTTCTAAGGTTTTTTTGGGTAAACTATCATTTCCACAAAACTTTGGCACATAAAAGCAGACAGTCCTCTCCCACCAGCCCTCCTGCTGTGACTCTCCTCCATCCTCCATGGTTTTGTTCTTTTCCCCTTCACCACCTCCCTTCTGACTAAGCTCTCAGCTGCAACTTCTCCCCGCATTTGCTCCTTGAAGCAAGTCTGTTCATTATTTATTAGCTACCATACTCTTACACCATCTGTCTCAACTCATTATCCATATTCAGCTTGTCAAATTGACCTTTTATGGCCTTTCTCTGGAATCCTAATGTGTAGTCTGTCCCTCCTTTTATAGATATGTGTTGTTAAGATGATGCTTTCCAACTCCTACTGTTAAACATTCCTCTCTGTATCTATCTCATGAACTCCCAACTTGCTAGTCTGTGTCCCTAACTTCAGAAAAGCTGTTTATTCTGCTTGACTGATGCTTGTTCCCTGTTTCATCTGCTGCATGTTTGCTGTGCCAGCTTGCAGTAGCACATACTGTCTTAGATATGACCTTTAAAGCATCTGTACCAACAGAGTATCAGACTTTAAGATATAATCTCCTTCTAACAGTCTTGGGGACTTTCTCTCCCTTAGTTCATAACATAGCATAGTGGATTACAAGCTGAGTTCAGCCCACAGCCACTTTGCTGTGAGAGTCACCACCACCACCACATAAGGCAATGGCATTTGTGTGTGCAATGTGGTGGCAATCAGAAATCTCCCCCAGTGGGATGGGTGAGAATGAAAAAATGTAAAGGCATTGGAGCAGTGCAGCCAGATTCTTACTCAGCATAAATCAGGACAGTTCAGTCAAACACAACTGAACTGTTTGTGTTCACACCCCGTCCATCTCTGCTTCCCAATCTGAGGGCTACTGTGAATGATTCAGCTTCAAACACAATAGTTTCTCCTCATAGAATGTTGTGTAATGCAGGGCTGTAGGATCAAATAATGCAACAAGTATTTTCTCCCAGTGGAACAAACACACACAGTGTGCACCTGCCCAGAAATGTGTAAAACCCACCACAGATCAATAGAGATTATCCAGAAATGGTAGGAGAATTTCTGTTCAATAGACTCTGTAGCAGAGAATTTTTGAACTAGAATGCTCTCTCTAAATAATTAATCAGGTCTGCTGGTAACACACTAAATTACTCCAGCTCTGGTTTCCCTGCATTTCTTCATATATCAGGACTGCATTAGCACCATTTTTCCAACCTGCCGTGAGGAAACAGTGAACAAATGGGTCCTGTCCCAGAGATCCTTGCAGGATCTCTGAGCAAATCAATGTTTTTCACACTGCACAGAGGACTTTTGCCCTGCATGTCCTACCTGTGCTGTGGGAGAGCAATGAGTAGGTGCCATCTATACTGCTAAAAGTCAGTTCTTTGAACCAGATTGTTTAAAGTCAATGACTTTCAAATATCTTGCTCTTCTTCACAGAATCTGTGGCACAGATAGCTTGCTTAACAAGCTCCATGGAGAGTTTTTGAACCTGTGTTACATATCTATAAAGTAATTTCTTAATAATAAAAAAGGTTTCAGGAGAAACTAGTTTTTTCCTTAGTTTTCACTTAATACAGTGCTCTCCTCTGAAGCTACAACAAAAGGCACCTCTTTTTCCACAGTTCAAAGCAAATTATTTTTAAAGGTAGGCTTTGCTACGGACTTTGATTTTTAAATCTCTTGTTGCCCAGACCCAGTTAGCCTCCTGTGTTTGCAGCCACAGTTGATTGTTGTAGCCATTAACACATAATTTTACATCTGAAAAACATATATTGACATGCCCTTCCATGTAATCTTGTTGCCTTTGATGGCAAAGTAGCTCCTTTTTGCTTCCAGCTACCACGTCATTGAGTAAGAGAACCAGAAAACTCCTACAACCTCCTTGATTTTTCTGAACAAGAGAAGAAAACAGACCTCAGAAATTACACTGGATCTGATTTTGCTCCAGGTGCAATGGGTTTTCAACCTGGGGCTGTGGTATAGTCCTCCTTTAAGAATGCTTGATAACCGTGGTTTCTTTTGGACATTAATTGCAAAGACAAATTTTACTTCCAATCTTGTGAGACCGGAGAGGAACCAGATGGAATTTTTTTCCCTAGTGATACATGCTGTGTTCCTTTACCTTTCTAAAATCCTGTAGAAACTTGCATCCCAAGGGCTGATCTGTGTTTCAAAAAAAAAAAAGAGACCAGGTCTTCAGCTGATTAAATCACACTGATTCACTGGCCAGTGTTCAGATCTGAGAACATCCTCCTGGAAATTCCCCAGGGACTCACTGCTCTTCAGCACCATTGATTAGGATATTTGGACCTGCAAGAGATGTGATCTGTTTTGATACAATCACCCCCTAAAATAATGGTCAATCATTGGTTTGGTTTGGGTTTTTTTTTTGACTGAGTGCTGTCCTTCACAGGCAACTTCTTCTGAAAGTGTTTCAGAGTCCTATGCTCTGAGACTTTTCTCCTGTTATTTTGTCAGGTAGAGATGCAAAAAGTAAAGCAAGAATTAATAAGGCTCAGGACTGAGTTCTAACAGAGATGGCAGCAGATGCGTTTATAATCCTTAGATATAAAGGCAGGAGTTACTGCTATTACAAAGCATTATTTTCCACAGTTTGTGGATCAATAATATGTCAGGGCTTCCATCTTTCCCTGGCCATTTACCCCTTTATTCTGAGTACAGTTTGGACCATTAATCCCTGTTCTTGCTCCTTGACTTACAATTTCACTTGGTTTCTACCTTTTTGCATTCAAAGCCCCCTCATTTCCTTTTTCTTTCTTCCCTCACATATAAATTCTCTTCAGATCCTGCTGCTTTTCCCTCTGCAGGATCCTTGCCAAGAACCCAGCCTTGCCATCTGTCCAGGAGAATGATGATACTGCTCAGCTCTCTTCTGGATGTTGAATTGTGTGGCTGCAGCAACAATTTCAGTGCTAGCAAAAAACCCCCCAAAAACCCCTCAACAATAATCAGAACCCTGGGAAGAAAAGCCCTTTTCTGCCTCAGAGAGGTCAGATACTTTTAGTCATATGCTTATAAATAGCAGGGTTATTTTTCCTATATTGTATTTCTCTATATTGTCTTCTTAAAGGTGCACCTGAGATAATTTTACATTCATGAGAGTGTAATCAGAGTTCCTGTTACAATTTTTGTTGGTAAAAACATGCCATTTTTCCAAACCTGAGTTATTTAGGAGAAAAAAAAAAAAACAGTTTCAATGAATGTTTCTAATAAAAAATGGATCAAGCAGCTGACAGGATGACATTTCTTAAATGAAATATTTTGCTTCAGTTTGAAACAAATCTCCATGCACCTCCTTTTTTTTTTTTTNAACAAATCTCCATTCCCCCCTTTTTTTTTTTTTTTTTTTTTTTTGATGCTGATGAAAAGGGCAACTTTGTAGAGTATAATAAGAAGAATTTATGATGGACCTGATCTGGAAGTATTTTTGTTGTGAATTATGGGGTTGCAGTCTAATTTTTTAGATTCAAAAAAATTATTATTATTATTTATACTACTTGGAAAGAGGGAAATTTTCAAAGTTCTCCTGAGGTAAAATAGCATTTTTCTTAGTTTAAAAAAAATAAAGATGCTAGACTGCAAGACTTCATTGAACACCTGACAAGAACCTGACAAGGAGCACTTTTCCTGACAGCTCCTCAACTGTGAATCTGGGAGCACAGAGACCTCTTTTCCCCAAATTCTGGTTTATTTAAGGTTTAAGCTTCTGGGGACACAAGTTGCCATCTATTCATATATCCATAGAACCACAGCTGCGAGGGATCTGCAGTTGCCACCAGAGGAAGGCCATGCTGTCGTGATGTGCAGTCTGGAGGGGGACAGAGATGCCAAGAAGCCAAGGGACAGAGCCAAGGGTGCTCAGCCTGCAGCACAGTGAGCACTCATTGCTACAGTACTCAGCCTGCCTGACAGCATNCCAAGGGTGCTCAGCCTGCAGCACTTCCATCCAGCAGCACAGTGAGCACTTATTCCTACAGTACTCAGCCTGCTTGACAACACTGGTGTCATTGCTGGCTGCCTGAAATCCAGGATGCTGCTCCCCGGGGAGCTGTGATTTGTTAGGCACCTCAAAAATCTGTCCCTTCCTGTGTACAAACAGATCCATTAACTGCAACCTCATTAAGAATCTGAGACTGGAACTTGACAGAAACCTATCTACATAATCATCTTTCTCCTTTCAGTGAGGACAATTTCTTGTCAGGAGTTTTTTTACAGGCAGCTTTGTGACTGCAGAATGTCCTTATGGTCACTGTAGGATCTGGGCGCCTTCCCATTGCTGTCAGCAGAAAGCAGCTCTGGGGGTGAGGATGTTTTGCAGGAGGAGTTGTCCTTCAGGCAGAATATTAAACTGCTCTGCCATCTGTTTTACGGGGATTATTCTGGTGAATGCTAAAGATCACTTGAAAGCATTTTTATAGTGTCCCTGTCCTGCTCCTTCTCCTTACTGCTCAAATAACCTCTCCCTCCTGCTGTTGATTTTGAGCGTTGTCCCTTTCTGGGCGTGCAGAGAGAAAGGCTCTGGCTGGCAGCTCCCAGCCTTGGCTCTCTCCCTGCTGGATCCACGCTGGGGTTGTGCATTATGCATTTGTTATTTTTTATGTTATTTATGTTATTAATTATGTTATTATTATGCACGTGCACCCACTTCTCATACTCCCACAAAGCAACAACCTCACTCTCTTTGTTTTTGCAGAACTTCATCATGCCCCAAGGCACAATATTTTGTAAGAAAACCCTTCTCATACCTGCCCTGCTCACTAATTAGACATGATTTCTGTTCTCTGCTAGAGCTCAGCTCTCTGACAAGCCCTGGGTACTCTTCATTTAGTACCAGGCACAAGAAACTCACCCTTCTCCGCATCCCCTCCAAGCTCTGCTACCCTCCAGTCCCCAGTTTACCATCTCAGCATGCCAGACTTAACTATATGCCCACTCAGAGATGCAAATGCAGGTGTTAATCTGCTTTTATTAAACATCCCTTTCCCTAGAGTAGATACCGTTTCTATTATTTGGATATCCAAGACTTTAGGTTACTATTTTAAGGTGCAGAGCTCAAATGACTGAATTCCTGGCTAAGTATGAAATATCTGCCAACTAAAGAGCTAAAGAGTACAAGAAAATGGCAAGGTGGATAGTGTATTTTAAAGAAAGGAGGAAAGGAACTGCATTCCGATGTATTCTGTGTTTCTGTGTCCAACACTCAGTTTAATCGACTATTTTGGGGAGACCCAGAATGAGGCTTTCCTGCCTCTGCCTTCCTGCCCCTGCAGACTCTGCCTTATGGAGCCTGATGTTTGTTGTGTGCTTAAACCTCACTTGTGTGTCTCAGAAAGGGAACTGGCAGTTTAAAAGGGCCAAGGGTTGTAATTAGAATAATTTAGATTGGAAAAGAACTCTAAGACCATTAAGCCCAACCACTGACCCAGCAGTGCCAAGCCCACCACCAAAGCATGTCCCCAAGTGCCACATCTAGATGTCTTCTATATACCTCCAGGGATGACTCCACCACTGCCCTGGGCAGCCTGTTCCAATGCTTGACAACCCTTTTGATGATGCAATTTTCCTAATATCCTGTCTGAAGCTTTCCTGGCACAACTTGAGGCCATTTCCTGTTGAGCTGTTGCTTGTTATCTGGGAGAAGAGACTGACACCCACCCTGCTACAACAGGCTCGGTGTGATGTGTATATTTGTCTTGAGCTCTCATGCATCACTGTGAAGGGTAATTATAGCAATCCAAGCCTGCCATCTTTATGACACATCATGATTTCGCATCTAAATGCTAAATGGGGCTGTTAATGAGTGAGTGCAGCTCAGCTTGAGTGAAAGGGTGTTAAAGAATCAGGTCTGGAGTGAATCAGCCTGTGCATATGTGGCAACGAAAGAAAACAAGTGGTGTGAAATATGAAAAGTGTAGCATTCTCAAGTTATATCCTGCCTCTCTGCACTGTCCCTTCTCCCAGGGTGATCCCAGAAGACAGCCATCCTACAAACTGCATGGGAACCCAGTCACTATTTTTTTGCCAAGACCTTTTCTCTGAATTACCTGTTCTTCCCCACATAGGTGACTGTCACTGTTCGGTGAGACTCATCAGCTCATGTCATTATTTCTTAGGCTGCCCAGGATGTGATTCCATCTTGTAAATGCCAAGCTTTGTGTGCGAGTGAAAGAGCATGGATGCTTCAATAGGTCTTTTCTAAGTTTGTGATCTTTGATCCTGTTGTTGTGGGAGGCAAAGAGCCCGGCTTTAAGCCTCAGCAGCTTTTAAACAGAGAACAAAAAGATTTTCAGCACTTGGTCTTTAAGAACATACTTTCACCTTTTGAAAAGGGAGATAGGGTCTTTGGAGACTTGGAGTCTGATCACTTCTGCTATTGATCATTACTGTTATTGTTACTTCGTTTCCTAAAATGAGTTTTCAATTCAGTTCTGTAGCAGCCAGAAAGGGACAAACACAGTGAGGTCACTGCACTTCCTGCTCCAACATCTGGGGTCACTTTGAAGCATGACCTGCCAGCAGATGATTCTTAAAGACTTCCAAAGCAACGCCTAATGTTCTTTTGCACATATTGTTCTTTTGTTTTTTCTCTTTCAATAAAAGGCTCTTTCCCCTACTTTTCAAAAGAAAACATGTCTCTGTGGAACTACATTTTACTGCCTTGGAGAACATAATGTTCAGTCATGACACAAACCTTTGTGTAATCAAGAAAGTTACTTCAGGGCTGGGAGGTTCTGAGACTCTAAAGTACTTTTGGATTTTTTTTAACCATTAAAGGTAACATTCCAGCATTGAAACAAGAGCTGTAGGACTCACTTAAGTGCTTCTGATGTCTGTCAGATGTATTAACTCCCCTGTACATTAACAGCTCTGGTGCCAATGCTAATACTTCTCTTTACTGCTCCCTGCACTGTAGACTTCTGATTATTACAACCTGATCAGAATACCTTAGGGATTTTTTAAAATTTTATTTCTATTACCTTATTGATCACTCTTTTTTGAGCCCTGGAAGAATGTCCTGTTGCCTTTTTCACTTGCTGCAAAATGTATGGTGTGATTCAGCATAAAGAAGGGAAGACGAAACATGTTGAATGTAGTGACAAATAGCAGAGGGGCAGAGAAAAGAAAGAGCTTCTGGCAGGCTCTGCAGAGGCTGTGCTGTAATTATGGGCCACAAATATACAGGTAGATGAGCAGAAATGCAGAGGACACTTTTATGAAGTTCCTTGGAGCAGCTCCATGAACAGAACAGGCAAGGCATGGCCATTAATCTATGCAGAGAAGTCAAGCCTCTGCTCCTTCCTTACCCTGAGCGTTGGGGCTTCCAGAAAATCACAGCATTTGCAGCAGGAGTGATGTCTGTCTGAGCAGTTTATTATAGAGAGTTGTACTGAATGTCTTCTCTGAAGTCATTCTAGCTGCATATAGCACTGTTATTTACAGTGTGTGTGTTTGCGTGCGCTTCTATAGGTCAACTGACTGTGTAGGTAACAACACCCACATATCCACAGGCTTGTGCCTGCCCATGTCAATCCAGAGCTCATTTGCACTTTATTTAGGCAAGCAGCTCAAAGCTTAAAGCAAAGTCCACGTTCTGTGCGTGCCTACGCTGTGCTGGCTGCTCCGGCGTGACTCCACTCCCTTTCCCATGTGCTTCTCCTTCTAAACTCTGTGTCTACAGCTGTGTGAGGCAGGGCAAGGCTGGAGAGCCAGCTGGCTGGAAAATGCCTGGAAAATAATGGAAATCAGGTGTTCTGAAGGAGTATTTGTTTAGATGTGTCTTGACTTCCCTTGGTTTTCCCTGCAGACAGCAGTGATTCTGTATTAGCTTTGGTTTTTTGCTCTCTGTGAAAATCATCCCCTGTTGATGTTTAGATATGGGGGAACAGAGCTTGGTGAGACTTTTGGTGACTTTATCTTGGCAGACGCTGCGTGCTGGTTGTACATCTGGCATGCAGATGGAGAGACACTAGGGAAAAAAAGAAGCCAATAAATAAAATTAATTTTGGGATCTGGATGAAAAAGAAAACCAACGTCATATTTTGTCTCATTATGATGTTAGCCAGTTGTAGGAATCAGGGAGGAGTGTGCTCTGAGGAGATGGATGGAAACATATTTAGCAACCTGTTCCAGCAACCCAGCCCAGTGATGTTCTGCTCTCTGTGGAAAGCAGGACCACATATGGGAGGCAGGACTTCCAGGAATGACAGAAATTAAGACCACATGGTGGTTACATTCTACTTTGGGTTGTCACTGAACTTGGTACATTTTAATGCTCTGTTTTTTCTGAGGCTTTGGGTTTCAATGATGCAAAAACATGCCTCGGTTACCATATTTTTTCGGAGGAAAAGCATGGATTCAAAATTCTGGGTATTAAACTCAGTGCATGTGTGCTTGCAAGCTTACTGCTGTCTCATAGCTATTGTTTCCTCTTTCTCAGGACATGACCTTCAGCACCACAATGAATCAGGAAAAACCTGTCAAGTCCTCCTAGCTCCCCGGCTGTGCAATTTGCTGTTCCCTCGCTGTTCCCCAGACAGCAGCTTTTCTCACCCAAAGCACAGAAGCCAGCAAGTCACAAATGACAGCTGAAAAGTGAAGCATTGCCAAAACCTGCATGAGACTCTGTCAAAGAGAACTTTTATATATAATTCTCCTGAGCTGGGAAGCTGTGCATCCCATCAGTTCCAGAGAACGGAAAGAAATGTTCAAGTAACCAACAACAGAAATTGCACAAATCCATACAGATTTTAGAATACCTACGCAGCGACCTGCAGCATTTAGAATTCTCTGTTCAGAATGGATGATGGATATAGAAACACAAACCAGGTCTCAGATGACTACAGGTACCAGGATGGTAACTATGATGGACCCAATGATGGCTACTACCGAGGTGGGGACGAGCCTGGGCAGGAAGAGGATGCCCAGAGTGATGTTACAGAAGGCCACGATGAGGATGATGAGGTCTATGAGGGGGAGTACCAAGGGATCCCACACCCAGATGACATTAAGGAAAAGCAGAAGAAGCGAGCCCCTGCTGTGGATGATGAGTACAGAGACCGTGCTGACCTTATGGCCGAGAGGATGGAGGATGAGGAGCAGCTTGCCCACCAGTACGAGAACATCATCGAGGAGTGTGGCCACGGACGCTTCCAGTGGACTCTCTTCTTTGTTTTAGGGTTGGCACTGATGGCAGATGGGGTGGAGGTGTTTGTGGTTGGATTTGTTCTTCCCAGTGCTGAGAAGGATATGTGCTTGTCCAGTTCCAACAAAGGGATGCTGGGTAAGTGCCACTGGCAAACAGCTCTTCTAATGCAGTGAGCAGCAGCTGGGACACCTTTTCCTAGTGGTCAGCTGATTTCAGGATCTTCTGATGACTTTCTTCTTGTCTTGTATGTCATGCATTGTCATGCCTGAGTGGGTCTGACTCAGGAGGGCTTCATGTGCTGATGAGAGGCAGCTCCCCAAAAAGCAGCAGAATTTTACTGTGGCCCCAGTGCTGTGGGCTGGGTCTGGGCAAAGCAGCTCACAGTCTGCAGGTCCACAGGGCAAAACTCAAAGGGGTGTTCAGGGATAAATAAGTGAAAATTTAAAGGTGGATCTAATGACTCAAAATTCAAAGCTGTTAGAAACTCCAGGTTTCCCTTTTCTCCAGCCCAAAGTCCCAACTGGAAAATCAGCTGGGCAGTCAGTTCCTTCTGCCCGCTAATTTCTCAGTTTGCTCATATGTCCTGGATCAGATGTAGGCAGAGGTTTCTCTTGAGGTCTGTGGAATGCAATTAAAGTGCAGCATGCAGATTAAAGCTGAGGCTACAGGTAACATCCCTTTTGCATCGCTATCAATATCTCCCTGAGGTCAAAACACAAGGCTTAGTTATTGGGAGTGAGACTGGGTGGAAAGGTTTGGATGAACAATTTTTTCCCTTGAACAACAGGCAAGCCAAATCCCATCAGCCAAAGACAGCAAAGCCTCCTAGATCTCCAAGAATCAGGACAGGATCCAGCACGGCCCATAGTGAGAGCCAGCCACACAACAGCACAGAGCAGCTGGAAGGGAAATAAAGTAGCTCTTGGAATAACTGCTTGAAGAGGGAGAGAGTGTGTCTTGCTGGACACGTACTGGGATTGCAGGGAATCAGCAGGGACTGTAGGTCACACATGCTGGCCAAGAAGCACTGCCTGATGCAAGGTAAATGCAGATTTGGGATCAGACCCCAGCCCTTGTCTTCATTCTATTTACATTATTTTCATGTGACAAAGGCAATAGGTAATTATCCCTATATAAACTCCTTCTCTTGGTGTACCGAAGTCATATTCATTTTTCTGTTTCTCCCTTTTCTCTTTGAACTTGAGGATCAGGATGTTTCTATCTGTAGTTAGCCAGTTTTGTACTTACTTTTGTGCCTTTAAGAGTTTAGTAACTTTTTTGCTTCACAAACCCCTTAAAAATTCTAGCTTGAAATATCTCCAGTCAGATATCTAAAAGCAAACCTCTCACAATTAGATCTTGATTTCAAAGGGACTTCGGAATTCACCAGCTCCCTGTGGCACAAGGCTTGGTGTCTTTTCAGTGATGAGACCTTTTTTTGAAAAGCAGGTCATTTATTTTGGTGACTCTGTGAAAGCCGAGATTTTCTGAAACTCTGACCCCATAAATATCTACCTTCGTAGAGCTCAAGCTCTGGCAGGCGCCTGAATGAGAAAACTTCAAATATCACAAGGAAATCTATCTTTGAAATATTTCTGGCCCAGCCACAGGTAAAAATGAACACGAAATCTCCCCAGAGAGCTCGTTCTGCTTTTTTCAGCTCAGTATTTGCAAGGCTGAAAGTTCAGGGTGTTCTGATAAGCTCAGAATAAGCAAGGAGACATTTGGGTCCATATCCAATCCCAGCTCCAGCCTCCTGCGCACTAACTGAGCTAATCTGGGACTGCTAATGAGGGGAAGAGAGCTCTTCTTGCTGCCTTTCCTGCCCACTTTCAAACACAGCTTGTGAGAACCTGATTTTGCAGAACAATTTCTCCTGTCCTTAGCTTGTTTGTTTGGGGGATCTGCTGTCAAAGCTCGAATTCACACTATTTCATGTCTTCATTTAGAGGGGAAAAAACAATGAATTTTCCTAAAAACAATTTTCCTGGTTCATCTTAGTTTGGGGCAGGGAGGAAAGTGGGTGGTTGTGGTAGCACTCAGTTGTTACTGGCTGGTGGTGTACATGGGACATGTTTCTGATTCAGTCCATCTTGTGTTAAACACCCTTTCTTGTCAGCCAGGCATTTCTCTCCTGCTGGGTCTGAGGTTTGTGAAATGATTCTTTGTGAAAATGAGTGAAGCATGGCTTGGAAAGCCTTACATTGCACAGCAGTGCTCTGTAATGAGTAATGAGTACCCATGGCACCGAGAGAGTTTGACAAGCCTGGGGTGGGTAGGGAGGCTGCTGGAGGGCGTAGGAAGGGAACAGGGCAGGGTTCTGGGTCTGGAGAGGGAAAGGAGACCTTTCTGCCAAAGGAAGGGTGGCAGCAGCAGGGAAGGGGGTGCTGGAGGTTTGACAGGTAGGGCAGCAGAGCTGAGCAGGGACATGAGGTGTGAGTGCAGCCCTGCCTCCAGCACAGCCTCGTGGCCCAAGCACTGCCCCTGCAAGAAGATTTAATCTCTTTCCTGAGTAACTGTGGCATAAGGACAGCAGATACCAGCTTCTCAAGGGGGAAGGCTGAGGAACTGCTGCTGATGGAGAAAAGAACAAAATCATCAAAATCTTAGAATAGCTTCGGCTCCCATCCACCTGCAACTACGAGGAAAGGTATCTCCCACAAAGCTCAGAGCCTCCAAGACAAGCTCATGTCCCTCTGACCATCCATTCCCTCAGTGGTGTATGGGTTCACACATTGATCAGGGTTCAGTTACAATTAGGGATTGATCTGGTGTCAATCAAAGAGCCTTCACCTCAATTTCTAATGTGCAATAACAGTCTTGCACGAGTGTGTCTGCATGGGATGAGCAGGGGGGTGATTAGAGCAGGCTTTCCCTCAAGTTATCACAAGGTTTTAGGGAAGCAGGGATATTATCCACATATACTATCCACTGCTGCCACTTGCCTTATCCCCATGTACCAATAAACATCTGCAGATAAGCTCATGTTTATCCCCAAGGAACCGATTATCTCCCCACATTTTTTTGCTAAGGAAACATAACCAGGTTTTCTCAGGTGCAGTTAAGGACACTTAGAGGCAGCTGCTAACATTTAAACACACAAGGTCTCAGCCATAACAAGAGAGGCCAGGAGGGAAAGGCTGGGAAATAAGTCAGGTGAGTAATCAAAATCCAGCAGAAATAGGAAGGGACAAATAAGAGAGATAAAGCAGATGCCTCCTAAGGACCAATTTAGTGAAGTTCAGCTTCTGTTAAAATGACATTTTGCATTAAACACTCCACATATTGCATATTTTTTCCTCTCTTGGAAAGCAGTCATGGGAAAATATCAAGCAAACCATGGCCAAATTATGCAAAAATTGCAAATAAACAGATGCCCACAGTGTTTCATGAAATGTGTGAAATGGATATGACACGTCTTAGAAAACGTTTACATTTCATTCTGAAAATAAACATCTCACCATCAGATGCAAATTAACAGCTATTTTCGCCCTAAATATCCCAAATGGGACAAAACACGTATTTGGAGTTTTTCAGTTATGAGAAATCCTATTTTAAAGATGATTTCTGGGGTATTACAAAAATAAAACCCAACGAAAAAAAGAAACAACAGCATCCATATTTTAGCATTTTGATTTAATCAACTTATAATAAAAGTTGTTAAGAATAAGTTTGGTAACATGTAACAACATTATTTTTACATATCATTTGATAGATATGCTGAGCTTTCATCAACAGTAGTCAAAATAATAATACAATTCTTAAATTTACTGAAACAGAATATTTCTTGTCAGTATGATATGTCCTACTAGAAATGTATTTTTTTTTTTATTTGCTAAGGATAATCAAAATTACTCAAAAGAGTAATAAAAATTGTATTTTTGTGTCTGCTGAAAGGCACACAGTATCATTATTTGGAGAAATATCTTATAAATATATATCTTTACATGCTATAAATCACTTCTTAGAGGACTAAATATTATGTTTGCAAGCACAGAGCAGTAAGTACACAACAAGTATAAAAGATAATGACATAGTAATGTTTTAAACTTCTTCACATCCTGCATATAAAAAACTCGAGGCACGGTTAAAGCATCAGCTCTCCCAGATCCCAGAGCTGCAGTTGTGTTATTGTCATTTCACAGTTCACTAAACTGAGACAAGGAAATTTTTAAGGGCTTTGCCCATAACTGTAAAACAGCTACACCGAAGCTGAGAATAAAATTGCTTTTTCAGGCTCACTTTTCCTTTTTATGATTTAATAATAATTTTTTTAAGGAGAATATCATATCGCAGACTCTTAACCTCACAATGTTGGATAAAAAAACTAGGAAAAAAGATCCTATAAGTAATTATGCTTTTATGTATCAATTCAAGCTTGGCTGTGTGAATCAGGTTAAACAGGATGTGTAACATCCCTGCTTTTAGTTGTGTGAAGAGGATGTTTTATTATCATCTGAGATAAAATCTGGTTGCAGCTTCTCATTGACCTGAATTCACCTGATATGACAGTAAATCCTAATCCCCTCTGCAGAGCTCAATGGCTTTTTTCCACTTCTTTTTTTTTTTCTCTGCCTGAGCACGGACAAGCCCAGCCACAACTCCTTTGCTCTGCCATGGTTATTTGCTGCTTCTTTTGCTCCTCCAAGGCCATGGACCCCCAACACAGCAGCCACCACACCCTGATGAGTCCTACCCATGTCAGGCATGAATTCCTGGCTGCAAATTTGCTCTAGGGCAGAAATGCTCACCCCAAGTTGCAGCCCAAGGAGCATCATCACCTTGAGCAGTAGGGGGGGAAAAAAAGGTGTTTTTGTGATTTGAGAACACCCCAGATTTAGTGCAGGTCTGATAAGAGGACGAATGGCTGTGTCCCCATCTGCAAACACCGTGGGAATTTCATCTGATGCCTGAGGAGGTTTTTGTTGGACAGCAAAGGATTTGTTTGGCCTCCTCTGTCGAAATCCTTGCTTCAGCAGAGGGGTTGGGTGGGGAGAGCCAGATGGTCCCACGAATGTTGTGGTGCTGGACGAGTCCCGTGGGGNCGTCCCAGCAGCCAGATCTGCCCCATACCCACACACAGATCTCCCGAAATAGAAAACTGGCTTTCCCCTGGGAGATTCCCTGCTCAGTGCCAGAGCCACTGGCTGTGGAAGGGACTTGGAAGGGACTTCCCCCTGTGGAAGGGGGTCTCACTGCTTGTATTAATCAACAAGGAGAGTGCAATGGGGAGAGATTTTCCTGTGACTTCCATTTAAAAAGTCGAGTGGTTTCATGGGGAAAGCACTAATAAGCCAGCAAGGAAGAGCAGATTGAAAATTGCAGGAAGAAAGGAAAAAAAGGCTACCAGCCCTCAGCTTATCCTCTGTCGAGACCTTCCCCTGTTCTGGGACATCTCTGGCACAACAGAGTCAGGACTATCCCTGCTTTATTCCTCTCTTTCAATTACTTACGACTGGATTCTGTGCCTCGCCATGTCCGTCTCCCAAATTGTCCAGACCTGACTCATGAAGTTTTGTTTGTGTCCATAAGGTGCATCCCTAACAGATTCTACACCAGTAATAGTATTTGAATTTTGTTTTTGTTACAGCTTGAACTGCAATATATATAAGGTCCTAATAATTTTTTGTTGTCCAAATGCTTTCCCTGTATTTCTAGTGGCCTGGGATTTGAAGGCAGGTAGGAGCTTTCCCATTTCTGGGGTTACTGGCTCCATGCAAACCAGAGACAACCCCGCGCCCAGGCAGCCTCCTCACCTCCCTGACCACCCCAAGGATTCTGGGACTAACTCTTCTCAGTGAGCTGTTTGGGTGTTTTCTGCTCAAATATTCTATTTGTTCCACAAATCTTTGTCCTGTCTTAAAAGGGGTCGTTTTTAGATATGACTCTTTGTAAAGAACTTTAATCCCATTAACTAACAATGAGAAAAAATCATGCTTGTGATGTAGATTTAGGTAAACCTTGAATTTTCTGCATTTTTTTCTGAAACCCTTAGAAGTCTACTTTTAACTATATCAAAGTAGTAAAATACAGTTTAGCACACACAGAGCCATATGCTGTATCTGCAGTATATTCCTTTCCTTATTCCTAGAACTTCAGCTTTTAACTTCAAATTCCTGTCTAACACAGAGCACAAAACTTCAGTAAAGGCTAATAAATTTCTTAGTGAGAAAATGCTAAATATGTTACCTATTTTCTAGTGGGAATAAGCCCAGTCAGTGGTCACATATTTTCCTTATAACTTCAGCAATGGATGAGTCATAACCCAAAATTTATTCATAGAATTTCAGCTCTTTGGTTTTCCACCACTTTTAATGGAGGCTGTTGCAGACTTTCCCACAGGCATTCATTATACTCCAGGACTTGTGGAATAGTCTGAAAATAATGACTTATTCAGAATTGCCCTTAACATTTCATCTGAGCACCTTATGTGTCAATTGGGAAGCTGATCCCTCCTAGCAGTCTAAATCTGTGTAGTTTGAAGCCAAGTTTAGAAGGCAAGATTCTGGTGCAGACCATTGTGATGTTGTACTGTAGAATATTTGATGGACAGAACTAACCCAGCAAAAGAAACACCATTTTGTGATCCTTTTTCTTGGTCCAACTCTCCTTAAAATCTGAGTTTCCTTGATATGAGCTGGATCTTTTTCAGAGGTAGCAGCCATCACTCTGTTCTCTGGAAGACTCTCTCCCTGCAAAGAGGCTGTTTGAGTAACTATTTCACTCCTCCCTGGGTCCCTGCCACCTTGTTGTCAATCCAGGACACAGCAATCTGCAAAGCAGACATTGTTCTGCACCCTGGGTCCCAAGCTCCATCAGCTGACAGAGTGTTCTACAGCAGCTACCCCAAAATTTTAATTACATTGGCCAGAACATGCAGTCTTCACCAAAAAAAGATCTCTCCATGATAATGAAGTGTTCTGTTGATTTTGTTTCAACCCTGAAGCATATATTTTCATAACCAGGATCCTTCCCCTCAGGACCTGGCCAAGTAGACAGTCTCTGATTGTCCCTGATATTTTCTTTACTACAGATTTTTATTGTTTTAAATTTCTGGGAGACCTTGCATCAATTGATTTATCGTATAAATTAACCAATTAAAGCCACATCCCCTAGGTGAATTTGCAACATTAACAGCTCTGCTGTGATTTATGCTGCTCACTGTTTGATGGATGTTGTGTTGCTTCCAGCTTCCCTTCCATCACAAATTTGGGCTCCTTAGTCAGAATCTGCAGGGATTTGCTTACAAATGCAGCCCCACTTCTTGATGTCGTTTCAAGCACTGCCACATCCCATGGGGAGCCCACTCTTCTCCTGGCCAGAGAACAGGCTGCCCCTCACCAGTCACTGCAGTAAAACACCAACTAGAAGACAGTAACAATCTCCTCCACCTCCTCCTGACCTGGGATGTTTTCTGTTACTAAGAGGATTTGGGTGAACATCTGCCATCCAGGGATTNAATCTGCAGGGATTTGCTTACAAACACAGCCCCACTTTTTGATGTCAAGTTTCAAGCACTGCCACATCCCATGGGGAGCCCACTCTTCTCCTGGCCAGAGAACAGGCTGCCCCTCACCAGCCACTGCAGTAAAACACCAACTAGAAGACAGTAACAATCTCCTCCACCTCCTCCTGACCTGGGATATTTTCTGTTACTAAGAGGATTTGGGTGAACATCTGCCATCCAGGGATTTTCTCCGGAAAAAGAAAAAAAAAAAAAAGATAAAAAAATTAAGTTTGGCAGATCATTTTTCCTTCCTCATCGGGGTCTGGCACGCTGGCAAGGCTTGCTGTCAGATGGGTGGCTGTGATGCACAAGTGAGTAGATACAGGGCTCATCATCACTTCCTTCCGCTGGCTGCCATCAGAGTTGCTCCATTTAATGTGGCTCAGGAGCCAGGGTAAAAGCATTAAGCAATTCAGCACTGCATTAACATCCTTCCTTCAGAAAGGTTTTGGACTGTAGCTGTTTTTGCTTTGGCTCACCCTTGTAATTCGCACTTCAGAGAACAAGCTGGAGGTCAAAGTTAGTAGAAATAGAGATCCCAGGCTCTGAGATGTGCCTGTATCTTCTCTTCAGATCAGTACCTGAAATGTTTACACACCTTCAGATCACCTCACGGGGACAGCTCGGATCAGGAGGGTGGGCAGGGAGTGCAGGGGTTGGTTGCACAGAGCCACATGCTCATGGTGGAGGTACATTTGGCAAAATCCTGCTTCACAGTTCTGGTACAAAGGCTTTTAATAGACGAGAACAGATGTTTTTGCCTTTGAAACACAAATCCTGCCCATCAGACATCATGTGGATAGAAAAGAATCACTCACAGAGAGGTCACCCTACTGTGGAACAGGGAGATTTAAGAAATCCAAACTTTTCCACATCTGATCAATGTGAGACAAGTGTCCTTCAAATGCTGCAGTGGATCTCTGCTGCATAACTTTTAATTTAGTAATGCATTTTAAATCAAGTGCAGGCATTTGTAATCAAAAGAAAGGCAGGATCAGCAGCCAGATAACTGTGCATTAGCCCTTAGCTGGCTTTGCTGGATGGCACAGAGCTGCCTTCAGCAGTCTGATTGTTTTGTTTAACCACTAATGAATTACAAAAACTTTCATCACCACCTTGTTTTCCAAGTGGTGTGTTTGACAGAACAGACCCTGGGGAAGGCATTGGCTCTCAGGAGAAGCCAAGCTTGGTTCAAGGTGAGGAATGAACCTCCAAAGAGTCAACCCTGCCTGAAAAATGTTTCTTTTAGCTGTATTTCTTCAGTCAGTGAATAGGAATGTTTCCTATTAAGGCAGTGTATTTACTTGCTCAGCATCCCATGCCTTCACTCAGGGCCAGGGATGCAGGGAGCACTGCTGCTTTCCTTCAACCCCTGCTCTGCTGGGTCTTGAACCTGACATGTCCCCACTTTCCAAACATCCCCAAATGTCATTCTTTTCCTTCAAGAGCTCCCTGCACTGCAAGTTCTGCTTTCCAGCAAGCAGATGTTCTCCATCCTGAAATAGCTCAGCTCGTCTGGATCGCATCCTGCCACGGTCAGGCCCCATCAGGGTCTCCCCAGCAGGACTGTGCAGCCTATAGACACAGACTGTAATCCTGTCAATGGGGTTTGATATGGTGCAGGAGCTCTTCTTGGGAGCAGCCTCTTGAACCTCTGTGCTCCCTCAGAAAAACTGTGATTGCAACCAATTTCTTCTGAACTACTTCTGGAAAGCAGATAAAATAAATGAAAAAACCTTTGAGCATTATTAACTAGTGCTATTTGCACTGTTACCTGCATGAAGGAAAAGTCAATAAAATCTGTGGCCCTTCTGCAGCAGTGGCAGTAGAAGAGCCAAGGACAACTGCATGTTCTCCAGGAGAGTAACAGGCACAAACTGAGCAGGGTACAGGGAGACTATCTGGAGTGGAAACCCATTCTCTCCTATTCAGCTTGGCACCAAATGAGTCATTGAGTCTGTCTTTTGAGGACCCCATAGCAGAAGATCTAGTGAAGTGACATTGAAAAGAAGAATCCATCTTTCTTAAAAATGTCAGAGAGATAAGTCTATAGAGCAAACTGTCCAGACGAGCCTTAGATTCTCCCTTCTCCTCAAATTTTCATATCAAGACTGCGCTCTTGAGTAATCTGTCCTTTAGTTAGGTGCCAGATCTTTGCTCAGTAACAAAGGAAGTAGCTGAGCTACACGAGGTGAGTCTGGGTAACAGACTGATCCTTTCAGATATGGCTGGGAAAAGCAGGGAGCGAAAGAGATGAAACACTGCAAAGAGATTTAGCCATGCTTCATGAGTCTCTCTGCTCTCACAGCTTTCCAAGCATAAACAGCAGCCTGACAGAGCCTCTCCCTACACATCCTCCAACCAGCAGCACTCAGGGGGGTCAGAGGAGTTAAGACATCAGACTTCTGTTGTATTGTTGGTGGCACATAGCTGGGACACGTGCATCCTAAGCTGCTTATGCCTGGCCATTGCTTACGTGCAGGGGATATGTGAGCAGCGAGGTTGGGAATGAAAGATGTGTGTCTGGTCAAATAAGGGTATGTCCATATTGCCTGAAGTGATGCACGCTCTCGGAGACGAGATGGGAAAATTACTGTCCTGCCAATGGACAGAGTTTCTGTCATCTGAGATTTGGGGTGGATAGGAGTATCTTTACTCTATTGCACAGTATGCCAGGACAACATCAGCTGCCACATGGTCACTTTAAAATCTGCTCCTACATTGCATTTCCTCCTACATCTCCACCCTGTTAACAAGCTGACTGTCTCTCTCCCTTCCAGGCTTGATAGTCTACTTAGGAATGATGGTGGGGGCTGTCTTGCTGGGAGGCCTTGCCGATAAACTGGGAAGAAAGCAATGCCTCATCATATCACTTTCAATCAATGCTGCCTTTGCGTTCCTCTCCTCCTTCGTCCAGGGATATGGATTCTTCCTCTTCTGCCGCCTTATCTCAGGCCTCGGGTGGGTACCTGCAGAATCTGCCCCCTGTCCTGGAGGAGCCCCAGCACAGCTGGGTGTGTGGGGTGGGACAAGGAAGGCTGCTCAGGAGATGCATCCCTGGTACCCAGCCAGGATGCTGTTGCCATTTAGGAATTTTGGCTGTGTTACCTCACTCTTTACCCCTAGAGCTGTAATGGGTGGGAGAGTTTGGTCAATGATGTTCTTCTGGTACTGCCCAAATTGTGTAGAAATGTGGGTGAGGCTGAAAAATGCCCACTTCCAAGGCCTCCAGTGAGACCCTCACCTGTTCTCATTGCCTGCCTGTATTTTGCCTCTCTAAAATGAGTGATCATGAAATAACAAGAGAAGATGTTTAAGTGAAGAGCATGGTATTACTATGGCTTTGTACAAACTGTACAGGAAATTCAGCTTTTAGAGCATGAGAAGGATCTTGTTCATCTTTGATGTCCAAGACCACTCCAGCCAAAGAGAGATTTGCATTTTTCCTCCAAGTCTCACTTCTGAGCAGCCCACCTGTGAGTGTGACCTTCCCTCATTAAACAAGCAATCCTAAGCACAAGGACATTGAAGAAGAGTCTCATTTTTCCCATGTGCTGTTTTTTCTCCTCAGTATTGGGGGCACCCTCCCCATCGTGTTTGCCTATTTCTCTGAATTTCTGTCTCGTGAGAAGAGGGGGGAACACCTGAGCTGGCTGTGCATGTTCTGGATGATTGGTGGCATTTATGCCTCAGCAATGGCTTGGAGCATCATCCCACATTACGGTAATTTGTGCTTTTGACTTTCTACACCACCACATTCCTACACCACTCCACCACCCTAAAGCCCTGCACAGGTAGCGACAGTTCTTACACATCCCAGCATAAACACCACTGAAAATAATAGATACCTGAAGTCCTCACAGAAGGTCTCATAAATTGACTGCATGATTGACTGACTGATGCTGCAGGTAGGACTGGATGGGGCTGCTTTCCATCCAAAGCCTCAAATACATCCCCTGAATTACACTGCCGGAGCCTAAGCTCTTAATCTAAATATCAGCTCATTTGGGGAAAAACTGACTGAGATTATATTGCTTAAAAAATTGATCCAGTTATCAAAAATAAGCAACTTTAATCAGGGCATTACTGGATGCTGTGAATGATAGCAGTGAGGACAGCACGTGTGCTTTCCCTTAGCCAAGGGTCCACACTGTCAGGGCAGTGTAGGTGGAGACACATCTGCTCGGCATGTGGTGGGCTGAAGTCACTTCTGACTTCACCTGAACGGGTGCAGGAGTGGGATGGGTTCCCTGCCCTCACCTGGAAGTGGGAATGAAAACGTAGATGGGTATAAACTGAGATGTTCTTGTGCTCTGAGGAACAAAAGTCTGCATGTCACATGTTCCTTGTAACTCGTGCATATAACCTAGGAAAACACCAAAAGCAAATATCTACTGGAAAAGATTAATTCCCCCAGTATTCAGTGACACCAGCTGTTTGCAAAATCCTGTTTGAGGAAAGCAGGACAGTCCACAAAACCCAGGAAGAAAACCACTAACGTTTACCTATCAATCCAATTTTTGCACATTTAAAGCACATTCAGTATAAAGAAATATTCATGCTTTTGATTGATATGACAGATACTGTTGTAAGAAATAGGCAAACTTACTGCAGGGGTGTCAGGTAGAAATAATTCTATTATCTGCAACAACATTTGCTTTAAAAAGCCCTTAGATATTTACATTACAATTATTTTTCAGATGACTTTTTGATGATGTATTTTTTGTAGCTTCTTTTTTTATTTCCAGTGTTTCACCTACTATTTTGGAACATTGTGAAACCATTAGAACACCATTACTGGCTCAGATGAGACCTCTGCAAAACCCCTCGCTTGATTATTTCCTTATTATGTGAATAAAAAGTGTTTATAGAAAAAAAATGAATGAAACAGTCCTTATGAGATTTGAACCTAGGGAGAGTAAATGGTGCAATGTAAGAGAATGAGGCTGTACTTTCCAGTTCTTAGCAGGGGAATACAGGACTTGGTCAAACACCAGTAAAAAAGAGGGAGAGGGAGTACCTCAAATGCAGGATTAGGATTTTGATATTTCTAAGTTTTAACCCCAGCTCAGGTTTTGTAGGTCTGGGAAAAAAATAAACTTGCTTTTCTTGCTCACTTCTCTGAAATGTGAAATACATTTGAGATGTAGGAGATGGAAAGAAGCCGTCTCTAATGTGTTGCAGATCAGAGGTTTAACCTTTGTAAACTTTTGGCAACATCAGTGAGAAGCAATCAATTATGGCCCTTTTTCCTGTACCATTTTCCAGCCTTACTTCCCGACAGCTGCACGGAGCTGTTCCTATCGCTGGGGGATTTCTAAACTCAAAGATAAAAGAAGGTTTGTAAAAGGCACATTCCAGTTTCTGCAATGAACATGAACTCACGGCTATCTACTGAGAGTGCTGTTGAGCCATCAGTACTAAGAACAGCAAACTTTCAACCTGTCCTCGTGTCAGAGGAAAACTCAGAATGCCTGGCCAGTATTTTCACTTGTTGGCTCTTGCTGTTTCCAGGCTGGGGCTTCAGTATGGGAACCAAGTACCACTTCCACAGCTGGAGAGTCTTTGTACTCGTCTGTGCTCTGCCCTGCATTGCCTCCCTGGTGGCACTGAAATTCATGCCTGAAAGCCCACGGTTTTTGCTGGAGGTAAGATGATTCATCTGAAGTGTTGCAGTCTGGTATCAGCAGAGGATGGCAGGTCCCTAATGTGTCACTGTCTGTCTTTCTTTGTCCCATCAAACACACAGAGCACAAGCTCAGAGGCAAAGCCACTCCTGCATGTCTACACCAGCTCCACAGACTGTTTAAACCCCAAAGATTACAGACTATGGGGTCAATCACTGATGATTAGTGTGTCACTGCCAGATGGGGTACAGATAGAAGGTAGTGAGAAATAGGAATTTTGTATGTCCAGCAAAGGCACTTTGAAAACATCTTGCAGAGTTTGGGCATGGAACTACTAAATCCTTGTGGTAGAGCAAAGGACAAAGTACATTTTACTGAATAAAATACTTAAACCTTAGAAATCTTAAGCAAGTATTCTGTATTTACACTTCACAGGTGGGAAATAGAGCAATACCTAGTTCAAGTAAAGCCTGCAAGCCTTTAGCAGAGTTGGGATGAGAGTCCAGTTCTCCTCATCCATCTCCTCTTCTTTCATCTGTTTTTAAAGCTCTATCCCTGATCCCTTTTCTGCCTCTGGCAGTTTTAGGACAACTCATTTCTCTAGCACAGGGATGCTGCACTCTGTGAATAACAGCCATGCTTTCAGCTTTCAGGTTTCATGCAGCTCATGCTGTCTGTGTGTTTCTCCACTATGCTGGACCTCTAGAATTGCTTTCTCACTGAGCTTTGATGAATTCCAGAGCAAGAGCTCGAACACTTGCTTTTATTCTCTTTGGTGTTTTCAGATTGGTAAACATGATGAAGCCTGGATGATCCTCAAGCAAGTTCATGACACCAACATGAGGGCCAAGGGCGAGCCAGAGAGGGTTTTTACGGTGAGTTGAGCAAAGCCATCAGTTAAGAAAAGCTGGACTTGACTGCCTTAGTGCAGGACAGCACCATCACAGTCCTCAGGACTCTTTCAATGTAATTTCTCCCCCAGCAATTAGAAAAAGGACTGTGAGAAACATTTTGTGCATTTAAACTTAAGATGCCAGCTTGTTTTTTCAAGAATTAGTCAAGTCTGTCAATTGCAGTGAGTACTCTTCATTCCTGGTGCTACTCCACATCCTTTAGACCAGTGATTTTAATTACATACGTGCCTAATTGGTTTGCTCTAAGAGAGTAAAACAAAATGAGAGAGATATTGGCCATGTGGGAGACCCGAGTCACTCCTTTCTCCATTCTGGCTTCTAATCAAAGTCTGATTAAACTTCACGTACTTTCTAATGAGCTTTTCAAACTCCACCTGCCTCATACCCAGTCTTTAATCTCTCCAAGGGAAAGTGGGATGAGTGGCTATTACTCATTGGTCTGCTGCTTGTTGTGAAAAAGGTCGTACCAGCAGAGTTGTTAACAGTAAAATCAGAGAAAAGGTTTATGCTGGGGTTAGCTGCAAATTACTGTAATTCAGTTGTAAAATCCTTGTGAGCTAGCCAGGGAAGAAGTCTTGATTTATGCTTTTAAAGATGAGAGCACACATGCTTTTAAAGGATGGAAAAAAAGGGGATGTGCTTTGGTGAAAAACACATATTTGTGATCAAGAAGGGAAGCAAGGCTCCATGTTCAGAAGGGTTGTCAGGAAACTGTTCCCCTCGGGAGTGATCCTTCAAGGAAATTAAAATTTCATATCTGAGCATGACAATTGTGTGCAGGTTCACGTGGGAACTTAATGAGCATGTGTTACTTTTAGGCTACCAACCATTTGAGCCACGCAAGCCCTGATAGCAAAGGTGAGAGAGATGTTGTCTTTAAATCCACCGCTGGCTTTGCTGTAACGCTGAGCTGGAAATGAAGCTCAAATATAAATATAAATATATATATATATATCTCAGAAAGTAGGGCACTATGAGAGTCTGAGCTGAGTAGGAGAATGAAGGAGCAGCTGTACAGCCTTTACTCCATCCAACAGAGTCATGACTGCGGTGGAGGAGCTGAGCTCGGTATCGCACCTCGAGGTGAGCCGAGATGTACTGACGCCCGCTGGCACAGGAGGCTGATCAGCACTCCTGGCGTGGCACAGACTGCCAGGTTTTGTGTTTTTCTGATAGGCCAGAAGTTGTCAGTTTGTGGTGAGTCAGCTGGTACCGGGACAGTTCCCAAATCTGACATTTAATCGATGCCAGGAAGAGGAAAACAGAGACTCCACAGCTGAGCCAAGGTGCTTGCTCACACTCAGAAATTTATTCAGCAAATTTTCGCCTCCTCTATGTGTTTACAAACAGTTCTGTTTTCCTTGAATATGTCCTTTAATTAAAGTTACTAAGCAAATATTTTCTGGGACCCATTTGTAAGTTTTCTGGAGGAGTGCAGTTCAGGTATTCGGCACTGAAAATTCAGACTGTTTTGGTGAAGAAAACTGATTGCATGGTGTGGGCTCACTTGATGGCAGAATGCATTTTCAGCTGCAAAGATTCCCATTGACACATTCGTTTGTCGTAGAAGTTCTGCCAGTGGTATTTAAAAGATGTGGAATGAGAAATATTCCTGCTGGTTTTCTTAGAAGAAAGAGATTCTGAGGACACAGTTTGGGTACAAGTGGCTGATCTTGGAGATAATTTTTTACTACAGTTGCCGAGTCCTAATTTGTAGTGGAATTCTAAAGATAGAGAAATAAGGTAGTATATAGGCCCAATAGCCAATAAATGAAAGATTGAAGCGGACATGATGCACTTAAAATATTTCACGGAAGATGAGAGAGAGAGAGGATGAAGGGATGGATGGAAAGAAGAAAGCAAGGCTAATTTCTGTTAATAGTTTCTTGCTGTAATGAAATCAATTAGCTCAATTGCTAATGCTAACTTTCAAGGAAAAAAATAATGAGGGTTATTAGGTGGAAACATTGTCCAGAAGACAGTAGAATTTAAAACCACCCAAGAAATTTCAATCAATTTTTTTATATTTTTTTTTTTTCTTCCTCCAGGTTTCCTATATCAAAACTCCAAAGCAAGTAGATGAATTTATTGAAATCCAGAGCTCAACAGGGACCTGGTACCAGCGGTGGCTGGTCAGAATCACAACTACTTTAAGACAGGTAAAGAGAAGAGAAAAACTTCACATGGGGGCTTTTGGACTTTGGGCTCCAGCACCTCATTGCTTCAGATCACTGTACCTCGAAACCCTGATTCTCACCTCAGAAAATCTGCTGGTTTTTGCAAGGGGCTGAAATCTGACTGCACTTTCTGTGCAGGTGTGTGTACCTGCAAGCTGCCACGCTGCCAGCCAGGCCCCAAAATGCCCCTGTGAGCATCTCTGTCATCCAGCAGTGCAGAGCTTCCAGGACCTGCCACAGCCCCAAGCACTTGGCTCTCCTCCTGAGCAGATAAACTTTGGTTCTCTCTGCCCAAGCCTAAGAGAAGTTACCACCTGCAGTGGAGGCAGAAAGGGTTTGCTCTTTGTTCCTGCTCAGACAGAGTTTCTAAGAACGTTATACTGTTATACTAGGCTAATTTAACCTTTCGCACCTGCTATGCTGCTCACATAATGCCCATGTAGGACTGTGGAAAACCTTGCTAGAACTTCTAGTCTTGAAGGATGAGCTGAAAGTAAAGTTCTTCTTAACTAACAGCAATGCAAGTGCTATACTATTACTATACTTATGTGGCAAGTTAAGAGCTAGAGGAGTTACATCCCCTCGTGTTGTTGGCAGTATTTTCTGCAATGAGTCAATAGCAGATCTTGGTCTGCCTCCTGACTTCATCCCTACCTGATTTCATCTTATGCCTCCTAAAGAGCCAGCTGTGTTTGGGCTTTTGCTCTTCAGAGAGCTCTGGAGCTCGGTTTGAAAGCACTCCTGACACCATACATAATTTTGAAAAGATAAAGTTGTCAGAGGGTCTGAGAACACTCATATATCCACATTTACTGATATAACCCGAGAGAGACACTGCATCATACCCAGCCCTAGTCATGCACTTCATCTCATTACAGAGGCCTCAGATCAAGTACCCTGACACAGACCTGAATAAGTGATTTTTTTGTAAGCCATTTATTCAATAAATATAATTTTGAAAAAAACGCTGAATATAAGCCACACATCTGACCTTCCCCTAATGAACCCCTTTTTCTGACATTAGGTTTATGATGCACTAAGAAATTAAGCTGTCGAGTTTCTGCTGGGGTGTCTTGGCAGCTAATTTCTTCTTGTGGATTTGTAGGTCTGGGACAACGTGCTATATTGTTTAACAGCCCAGTACAGGATGAACACACTTATGCTGGCTGTGGTTTGGTTTACAATGGCCTTAAGGTAAGGAAGGTATTTCTTTATATTTTTCGGGAAACTAAAGGGCTATTCAGAGTCTGAATAGTTATTTACACGTGTAAATAAACTATTACAAAATTAATCCTGGTCTTATTTTAAAGAGTCTTTGTGAACTAAGCCTTGCTCTCCTACAAATATTGATCAATCTGATTGCTTTATATAAGGTACAAGGTGCTTTGAACAAATCAGGACTTGAAAAGTGGGTGGTAGGATGGTTATCTCTTGTCCCTCTCGCTTTTAGATCTTTCATTTGAACTTGTCCACACACACAAAAAATAGGCACAATCCTACCAGATTCTCAGCTGTTCCTTAGCCTAGATCAAAACCACTCTGAGGAGCCTAAATCTAAAATACAGGTAAATTTTGTCTAATTCTCACTTGGGCTGCACACTTGCAGAAATCAGTCGAATTTGTTTCTGCTCTGCTAATCTCTTGGGCAGCAAATTAGCACATTTCTTTATTCCCCAGCCAAGGGGAACTGAAATGAATTGTCCTGCTTCAAGTGAAGGGGAATGGACCTATGTGATTCTGAGATCAGCAAGGTGTTCAGGCTGGAGAAACATTTTGCTCGGTCCTGTGTCAGTACTGAGCAAGGATTTGTGTTGGACATGCATTCACATTTGGAGTTTAACAAGTTTAAAAGTTGTGAAGTAGATCATTGGAAGAATCTTGTATCCCTGACGTGTCTCCCAATCCTGCTGCAGTTACTATGGCCTTATTGTCTGGTTCCCTGACATGATCCGCTATTTCCAAGACGAGGCATATGACTCCCGAGTGAAGATCTTTGATGAGGAAGAAGTGTCCCATTTCACCTTTAACTTCACCCTGGAAAACCAGATCCATAGAAACGGGGAATACAGGAATGACAAGTAAGTGAACAGAATTTGTTTTGAGGTATTCAAATGGCAATAAATTTCTAGAAAGTTCTTTCTTTTCCATTTTCCATCAACGTGAACCTCTCTGTTCTTTTGGACACTCAATCTAAATCTCTCAAATCCCAAAGGCAGTTTTTTGACAGAAAAAATATCATTTTAATCCCATTTTTTCACATGCTCTGCCTCAGTCACTGACTTCTTCAGAAGCCAGGGGATGCCTGTGAGGAGTCCTGCTCCAGCAGCCCTGAATTGGGATCAGGGTACCGAGTGTCCACCTGGCTGTGCTGAGCAGCCCTGGATGCAGAGCTGACTTCTTTTGTCTTAGCCCACACTGACATCTACTGGGCTTGGCCAGGCACTGGTAATGAAATTGCTCTGCTGCTGTATTTCCAAAATAAAACGCTATTTCCCTTGAAGTCCTGAATATGAATTACCCCAGTCTCCACCCTACAGCCCATTAGTGCAAGCTGTGCCATGGCCATACTGAGGTGCTTCTCCTACTGCGGTCACTATCTCCCCACAGATGAGTGTGTCACCTTCTCTCTTAGGGTTTCAAAATCAGTGGATTTGCTCCAGCAGAACATCACTGCTTTCCTTCCTTTTTTTCTCCTGTTTGGGCTGAGCTTGGTGTTTTTTCTTCCATAATCATCCTGTACCCCAATCACCCTATGTTCCACAGCAATGACCCTAAGCATTCCATTACTATTTTTCAAAATTCCAATAAAAAGGAAAAATACCCCTATGTCATTTCTGTGGAGATCTCATCATCCCACGTAGACCTAACAGGATGTTGCTCCAGCTGCCTTGCACCATGTGGGGAGGTCCCACTGGATGTTCAGTGTTCCACAGAACACTGTTTTAATCTTCACAGCTGAAACCGCATCTCACTGCCCAGCCAGGTAGTTGCAATCCCCTCAGAAATTATTTGTGTCCATTTCCTTGTTGTATATTTTGATAGACTTTGGTGAGGGACCCCCAACTTGTGTCCTCACGTCCTTCTGTATGTCCTTCAGTGTCCTTCTGTCGCTTGTGTCCTGCAGCAGAGAGCTGTGCTTGATGATGCAAACCTAGCCCCAGGGTCCCTGTTCTCCAAAAGAAAGTGATGAGAGGTGGATGTTGGTCAAATTTAGGGATTTGGGACATTTTTCTCATGCCTAGAGAAGGTGCTGAACTTTCACTAATTCATTGAGAATTAAGGATACTCAGCACCCTGATGGGTGGAGATGTAAAACTGATGTAAATCACTATTCTCCTGCCTCAGCCTTCTCCATTTCAGATACTCAAAACCTCATCAAGCTGAACTCCAGTAATGCCCAGACCTTATCTCAGTATGGTTTACAGCTGTGTTTTCCCTCCAGCCCTCGGCCCTGAGCTAAAACTCCATGGGTCACCAGGCCATTGCTATCTGACTCTTTTAAAGTTGGGAGTTAAGAAAGCAAACTGCAGGGGGAAAAAAAGGCTTTTAACAGCCTTTGGTACTAAATACATCACAGGCAAATGCATCACTGAGCAAATGCAGAACAGCTTAAGTTTTACTATAACCTGTGAGACCCTCCACGTGTAGCAAAACACTTGAGTAGTCTTCTCGTGGTATTTTGTGCATTAATAATTTCTGTTAGTAGGCTCAGCCAAGAAGCCCTGCAGTGCTCATTTAAAGGTGTAAACAACCATCACATTACGCTGTGTTAAAAGTGCTCGATTCAATTAAGCTTCAGAATATATGTTAGAAAGTTTTTTTCATCTGGTGACAGTCATGGCCTCTTTAACTAGAGCAATAATGCTTGTTCTTAATAGCTCCTTACATCTTCTAAACATGCCTGTGCATTACCTAATACATCTTCTCAGTGTTCCTGCAAAATCTCACATGTAAATCAATTTTGTGTCACCCTTCAGGCAGCCAGGTCAGACATGTCACACTTCCCAACGGAGGAGAAATCAATCACCTGACACAGTTTATTATTTTTAGTGAAATCTGTTTTCATTACATGATAAGCAATAAACCTCGAACAGAGATGGTTACAAGCAGAACTCAGATAATCTGCCCACTGTCTCCAGAAACCCTACTGCATTTTCACTTAAAAAATCACTTTGAGTTTAAACAACTGTCAGAAACCTTTCACCAAATGGCTCAATAGGCTTCTGATAATGCCTGGTTTTATTTATGATGGAGGAAGGGGCAGAATAAGGAAGGCAGCAAGGTCCACTCATGAGGGAAATGCCCTGCATTTAGTGAAATTCTGTCTCCTTCAGACAGACTAGGACTGAACATGAGAGGATTTGTGTTGCCTCAGCTTTAGAAGCTCATTTTCTTAGATGTGATTATTCTAAGGAATAGAAAAAACTGCCAAAATCCTAAAAGATTCATGTCTCTTTTTTAAAGAAGCTTTTCAAACCCTTTTGTCTACTAAAATACCGAAGGAGCTGGAGGACCACCAATGTATTCAAGGAACACCTTTTCTGTAAATAACCCTAGAAATTGCCATTAGTGCTCTGTCTCTTGAAACAGCCACTGGACTCTATACAGTGTAGAAAATATCCTAAAGCACAGAGTGAAGTTCTCTTTCCTGCCCCACAGATTTATTGGCATGAAATTTAAGGAAGTGAGATTCGAGGATTCATTATTTGAGAATTGCTACTTTGAAGATGTGAGATCCAGTGAGACCTTCTTTGAAAACTGCACCATCATCTCTACTGTCTTTTATAACACTGGTAATGGAATTCCTGCTGTGGTGTCATCTCCGTAACTAGGAACTATTTTATCAGAAAACTATTTTATTAGAACTGTTTTATCTACTTTCTGGGAGAAAGGATGGTAGGGATCTGTGTGTTTGAGTGTGTGCTGGGTAACAAAAGAGATGTTGGAGGAAAAGAGGGTGATGTGTTTGGACTTCAGGTTGCTCCATCAATGATTTTAACCCCATGGTTTCTGGTGTCTCTGGGTGCTGTTAGGGAAATGCAGAAATTCTGTGCTCAGGCCCTGACAGGTTAAAGTAATGGCAAAATTCTCAGCACTTTATAGATCTACTCAGTAAAATTGGCTTAAAATATCATTTCAAGCCACTGGGATTGAAGATCATAAGCAGTAAAATAGTAATTAATTTATAGCTAAAAAGTTTTAATTTCTACTCTAATAAGGAACAAACCATAATGCTACGAAAACCAAAGCTTGCATTGCCCTGTCCTTGTGGCGTGGGGCTGATACCAGTCCAGGTGACTCCACAAATAAAAGAAGTGTATGAGATTGCACCCATCAGGAGCCAAGGACTCAGCTAGAGGCGACCACTCTAATAAATTTCCATTGAAATAAATTCTCCCTGGCTATTTCCATTGGATGAGAAACTTCACTTGGGCCTTTGATTTGGTTAGATCCTGGCTGCTGTTCCTGCTGTTTGAGGGGGATTCAGCCAAGCAAGGTCAAGCCTTTGCCTCTTTCCATCACAGATCTCTACGAGCACAAATTCATCAACTGCAGGCTCATCAACAGCACGTTCATGAAGGAGAAGGAAGGCTGCCACATCGACTTTGAGGAGGACAACGATTTTCTGGTCTACTTGGTCAGCTTCCTGGGCAGCCTGTCCGTGCTGCCAGGCAACATCATCTCTGCGTTGCTCATGGACAAAATAGGGAGGATAAAGATGATCGGTGAGTGGGGACAATGGGAGATGGGGCAGGACATGCAGGGAAATGCAAAGCTCTGCAAAGGGCCCTGGTCGGTGTGAAGGGCTCAGCTGGCACAGCTCTGGTGGGAATGGGTCACCCCCTTAACAGAAGGAGCAGAAGGATAAAGACTGGAGGGTGAGGCAGGTGATCTACTCCATGGTAGTGGGCGAGTGACGTACTCCCTGCCTCCTCACCCAGATTTTCTGTGTGTTTCTAACATCCTTTTTTTAAAATTTATTTTGCCTTTTGTGTCAAATCCTGCATGTTTTTCCAGTGCTCAGCACATCGCGGTCAGAGCTAAAAAACCACCCTTTGGTACTGTTGCTGCTGAATAAATAAATGCTGCTGTATAAATAAATGAACATTTTGCTTGTAGCAATGAATATTCACAAAGGTTATTTGATGTGGCAGCTTGACAGCGCAGGAGTTCCCTCTTTTGGTTTTTTTATCTGATTTTCAAATGATTGCACAAGCAGCTTCAGAGACCATATGGTCAATTAACTGACCATGTCACAGCCAGGCAAAGTGCAACCCTTTAGCACTTTATGAGGAAAAGTTATCGAGTTATCACCTTATCAGCTTTATGAAATTTGGGAATTTCTGGTGTTGCTACCTCCAGGGTTCAGACCTTGCTCTCCAGGTACTATGGGAATCATGCCCTGAGGGGCAGTCAAAGGAAGTTGATAAAATCAGGGATGTGGCTCAGGGGTAAGCGATGAATCGCTCTCTTGAGCTCACCTCTCTCTCCTCTGAGAACAGAGGGAAGGTTTAGCTCAGCCTCACCTTCAGACAGGATAAAGTAGAGGAAGATGACCCCACTGATGTGTCAGGAATGTAAACTGAGGGAAAATCAGCATTCAGGTGGTGAATTTGGAAAAGACCCAAACAAACCAGAGGGTCTGTGGGAAATAAATTAGGGGAAGCTGAGCGAGAATCAGATTGTCCATCCTGCAAACATGTCAGCATTTCAGCAGTTTCATCTGGAATTGAGATGACAGCCGGAGCCCTAAATGCTTATTTCTTCTGCAAAATGGAGAGTACAGGACAAAAATTAATAACGACATGCTGAAACATTTCACTATGGAATTTCCAATTGAAAGAGCCTTCTGGCATCCCACCTGTATCACTCTGTTGAACATATTATTTCTGGTCAGCTTAACAGGAAAACTGAATTTCTCTTTTGTGTTCTGTGCCTTGCTGGGGCTTCAGTTCATTTTTATCACATCCTGCCAAACCTTCTCTTGTACAAAACCAGACTTCTGGGTGCCCTCACTGTGACCAGTGCTGGGCTGTGATTTTGCAGCAGGGAGAATAACTAGACCACACTGTGAGGATGTAGTCTGGCCTTGTACCATGGAGGAGAAGTGGACATGGAGTCCTGCACAGCAGCTTTTCATAGCCAGGCCACTGCAGTGTCAAGATGCAACATAATGTCCAAAGTAAAGCATTTTAGTTCCACTTCAGCATCCAAATTATTTTGTATGCTACCAAATTGATTCCAAAAGCACAGAACAGCAGAGAAAATTGTTTGCTTTTATGGTAATAAATGGAGATATTTCAGTGATAACAGAACATTCTGGTGAAAAAATAGTTTGATTTTTCACAAATTTCATCTTTCAGGTGAAAATTCCCAATGGGGTAGAAAGCAGTGATGTTGCTATTAATATTTCTGAATCTGAACTGTGCCTAACTGAGCATGAATGCTCTCACTTTCTCCCTTGGTGATGTTCATAAAATTATGACTCGTGCAAATGTGCCATGAAATCTAATGATGTTCTTATAATTAAAAGAGACCTCAAGTGCTTCATACAAGTGACTGTAAATTATCCTAATTGGGACTAGAAATGTGTCAAGTGACTTCAATACGATACGAAATGCACAAGCTTATCACTTGAAACTCAAGTTGAAAAACCTTCACAATGATGCTTCCTCCTCATTGACTTTCATGTTTACTTGCCTCTTCTTTTCCTGGGGTCCATCTGGAAGTCTGAGATGCTTGAAATTTGCCTGGAAAAGCCTGTCTTCACAGTCTTTTTAGAGCAGGACTATCAGCAAGATCAAAGAGGTCATTGAGAACATTTCCAGGCTGGTTTCCAGCATCAGAGAATGACAGACAGGTAGCATCAAGGTGTTTTTGGGATCCTTGCAGAATTAATTCTTATTGGGATGAAATGCCATCACTTGAAAGCCATCTTTATCAACAAATGTGTTTGCTCAGCTGTGGAGAGGGGAAGCTGGTGCCAGAGTCTCTGTTGGTTTCCCCCCGCAGGCGGCTCGATGCTGATCTCAGCCGTGTGCTGCTTCTTCCTCTTCTTCGGGAACAGCGAGTCAGCGATGATCGGCTGGCAGTGCCTCTTCTGCGGGGCCAGCATCGCCGCCTGGAACGCCCTGGATGTCATCACCGTGGAGCTCTACCCCACGGACAAAAGGTGCTCAGGATAGTTCTCCTTTCAGTCTCACCCTCTGACTTTGTCTTCTTAGCTCCCAATGGAAGCAGCCACCCTAGAGGCGTGTAGGTGGGGTAGCTGTATATTTTTATTTATTTTATTTTCAGTCCTTCAGGGACTGGATCAGTGCAGACATTTGCAAGCATAATTCTGCATGCGTGGCAGGTTGAACACAAGGATCACATGGACATATGGAAATTATGGGCTGATAAATCAAAGAATCAATTAATTGTAATCTCGCAGAATGGTTTGGTTTGGAAGGGACCTTAAGGATCAGCTAGTTCTAAACCCCATGCCATTGGCAGGGACACTAAATGAGAATTTGTTCTGTCATTTCCATGAATGTGCATGGAAGTCAGGCCTCCCAGACTGCATCCCCCAGCCTTTTATCACAGCTTATCACTGTGGCAGCCTTCCCCTCCAAAACATGAAGACAACCATGTGCATTGAATTATTTGGGAGACAGGGAAGCACAGGAGACTTGGGGACAATGTCCTGCAGATTAAATGTTTCCTTAAAACATCATTATAAGCCCCTTTTTGCCTTTTTCAGACTGTTGGGGGAAGCCAGAAATGAAGGAGAAGGACTGTGCGTTGAAAGCAGTGTGCTTTTCGCTGCTGGGTGAAACAGGATTTACAGGAGAGCTGTGGTTGCTTCTCTGGTGACTAGCCACTCCAGGCAGCCCTTGGAAGGGTTTTGAGGAGATCTAGAGCAGATTCTCTCCTGCTGTCTTTGGGGAGGGCAAAGGTAGACATAGTGGGCCACTCTAGGGCTAGAAAGAAAGTGAGAGGAAAATGAGAAATGAGTACACACAGACATTCTCCTCATTCACACAGACATGCAAACCAGTTGCATCTATTTATCTATGTATTTATTCTGCCCAGTTTTACTTGCTAGAAGCATAGCCTGGGCAACACAAGAGCATTCACAAAATTACCCATCCAAACATTCTGTAGTTGTGCCAGAACCTCCCTCCTAACCATTGCTTTCTGCTTTCCTCCCCACAGGGCAACAGCCTTTGGCATCCTCAACGGGCTTTGCAAGTTCGGTGCCATCCTGGGGAACTCCATCTTTTCCTCCTTTGTAGGGATAACCAAGGTGGTTCCCATCCTTCTGGCCTCCTCCGCTCTGGTTGGAGGTGGCCTGCTGGCTTTGCGCCTGCCAGAGACTCGAGAACAAGTCCTGATGTGAGCAACACAGGCCAGGGGGGCTTGGGTGGGGAGGGAGGGGGCAGATGTAGAGGAAGAACAAAAAAGAGCCACGTCTGAAAGACCCAAAATGTTCATTCTATGCTGTTGTGTTGATACCTCTAAGAGAGACGGCAGAGGGAAGGAAGAACCCGAAGGGATGTGAACAAAACCACCATTCCTGACCCTTTTACAGCCACGAGGGGTGCATGCAGCCCCCTCACACCCCTTGTAGAGCTTGGGAGCTCCCTGTCCCTGTCCAGCCCACTGCGAGGACACCAGGCGAAGGAGGTGGCACGGGTGTGCCCGCTGTGGGTGTGACATGGGGGACAGACCCCAACCCCTCCTGCCTCTGCCCAGCCGTGAGACCCCAACCCACCCCACCCAGAGCTCCTCACATCAGCTGTGCTCATCATCCACATCAGCTGTGCTCAGACACAGAGCATCCAGGGCGAGGCAGGTGACAAACCTGCTCTAGGTGAGCTCCAGCACCCACAACTCCAATAGAGTAAGAGTTGCAGGTGGCCCCAGCTGTCTTCGTTTTGGGATTACCCCTCCAGTCTCCTGGAAGAGTGAGAGTCCTGATTTCTCGAGGATTTGAGAGCAGGTGCTCAGCTCTCTGAGAAGACTCAGAGCTTCAAAGCCCTTTACTGTCTTCACTTGGGCACAGGGAATCACTAGGCACCTTCTTGCTGTGGAAGAGAAATATCTAAATAATTATATATATATATATATGTATTTACACCTACCTGCAAACATACATAAACCCATTGAAGAGATCAGCAATTAAAATTTAGGATTTCTGCACCCTTAAGAGGATTTTAAGAGTGACACTTAAATCCCAGTAATTCAAGATTATCAGGAGTAATGACCAACTTAGTGACACTTCATTCTTTACATCAAGATACCAAATATTTAAATGTATTAGTGGCTGGGAATACATATTTCTATAATGATTAAGAGAGGTTTTTTCCTACAACTTTCACAGAGGAGAAATTGATATGATATTGGAGCATTCCACAAACCAAATGTGTACATATTATCCAGTGTAAATAGGGGATTTTTGCCTAATACCTAGAGTATGGTAACTGTGAATTTACCAGCATTTTAGCCATATTATTTGAAGAATATGATGCTTGATTTTCTAATATACTTGGGTCTCATTGAAACACTGTAAGCACAGTTACTTAAAGCCATTTAACTTGTTACACAGGGAATGCACACAGCAAGCTTTCACTGTACAGAACATTAAATTCCCCATTAAGTGGCACAGTACAGTTTGATATCCTGTGGAGAGCATTTCTGAAATTCGTGTGCCCTTTTTATCATACGAGTTAAGTCCTGTTGCGCCTAGAGGCAAAGTGAGTTGTGTATTCTGGGGTGTGTTTTCTTGGGAAACCAGAATGAAAAGCAACCTGTTCAATAACACACCAGTTATTATCACAAAGGACGTGATAACACTAATTGTATCCTTTCAACAAGCTCAGCAATAGACCAGAATTGATCTGAAACCATCGCACAGTACAGGGAATTTGTCAAACCAGGATATTTTGTAACATAAAAAGTTCTTTTGTACTTTTGCTGACGATCTTCTCATTTACCTTTTGTTGGATCTTGTTTGACAGTTTTTGTTTCCTTTTGCTTTTTTTTTGGTGTTGGATTATTTTTTTTTTTTTTAAGAAAACCAAGCAAGGCTATGCTGAAACCCAGCAGGACTGATGTCTCAGAGCTCTGCCTTGGCTGCACAGGGACAGTCCCTTGCACTCAGGCTGGCTGGCACCAGGGCCAGCCCAGGCTCCAGCTGTGGGAGTCAGCCTGGTGCTGCTGCAGGGGCAGCTGAAGGACACACAGCGGGGTTAGATCACATGCAGCAAATCCTTGCCAATGAGGCAAAAGCCTCTAACGAGCATCGCTTTTACCATTGTGTCAATCAGGGATGAACACTCATGGATCATGGGCTGTTTGGGATTTTTGACCCTTATTCTGAGGTTTATGAAATTGATAAAATCACAAGCTGCTGTAATAACCGAGCTTATTATGCCTCATTTCTTCATTTTATGTGTAGCTTAGGCTTTTTATTATTTTCTTATTTGTCTTCAAAACAGCAAGGTTCCTTCTCTAAGGTAGAGGTGAATGTAGTCATGTCCTTTGGCAGCAGTTCACAGCTTCTGTTCAGAATCACAGCCCAGAACAGGATTTTTTTCTCTAAGAATATCTGATCCTTTTGCATGATGAGGAGCAGTTTAAATATGTATTTTAACACAAAAGATCACCATGACCTTTAGGTTTCATCCATTTTGTTGGGCTGTGTTTGCCGATTACCACATTGCAACTGGTCAGGGAGGTGAAATTTTGTTTCATTTTCTGGACTGTTCGCTTGTGCTGCTTTGAGGAGCCAGAACCTATTTGTTTAAATATTTATTTTGCATAGCATTCTTATTTACATATCACCCAATGCTCACAGCAAACCTGACTATCTGAGTTCTCCACTGACATTTTGCAGTGACATCAATGACATCATTTATTTTGCAAAACTTCCCTGATAATTTTCAGAGAAGGAAGAAACTGAAGCCTTGAGGAGATAGAAATGGCAAGGTAATACTAGGAAATTCGATTAAATCTTAGAAACCTTTCTTCCTCACAGAACGGCTCTTTCATAGGCTGCCAAACCTCACCTCACAGACTAGCTGGGACAAGGTAAAGAGCAATAGGATCTCCTTTTCAATGTCACCTGGAAATCCTTTGCACTCCTAAATCTATGGGTCAGTCTCTTGAGGGCTAAGGGATATTGCACATTTTGGGACAGGGCTCCTTCCCCTGGTTTGACCAGGGAGTTTGTGACCTAAGGGGAGAGAGCAAACACACCACTGCTGGCACATGAGAGCCTGAGATAAAGGACAGCAATGAGCAGAGAAGGAGGAAAGGAAAAGCTAAGGAGAACTCCCATCACCTAGCTGAGACACTTGGGACTGGATTGAATGGATCCCCATCATTCTCAGCTGAAAGGCAGAGGCAATACTTAGGACCTTGCTCAGGCCCTGTGCTGAGCTGAAGATGGCTTGCCCTGGATAGCTCTGCTTCTTTAGGGACAGAGAGATCCAGGGCAACAGCTCCAGCTCAGGCATTGCCTTTGTGACCCCTGGGCTGACATCTCCCACTCAGTTCAGTGGGGACAGGCTTAGTCAATAGTTCTGGTGTGTTGGTTTGCTGTCCTTGCCAATGGTGTAAATCAGCGTAGGTGTCACACTGCTGCTCTCCAGAGCAAAACAGCTGCTGGGTGCAGACCCCTCTGCATTGGCTGTGGGTTGATTTGGGCTCAGTTTCAAGGCTTGGCAAGATGCTAGGCTGAGCCTCAGCCACGGATCCTCGAGCCCCAGGCAGGAGAAGAGTTCTCCTCAGGCATCTCCCCTAATGGCTCAGCTTAATTACTGCTGTAAAGTCAGCATTGCCCCCTCTGTGCAAGGACCAGCACATCTCCTCCATCAGTTCCCCTGCCCACGTCTGCCACAGTGAACTGTCTCAGTCTTGGATACACTGGGCCATCCACGGAGAAAACTGCTGACCACTGGTCCCCTGATGATCTCTGCACAGCACTGCTTCCACGGATTCATGAACTTTACTGCAACAGAGACACAGAGGACCAAGACAGGGGGCTTGCCTTAAATCCCAAAGATCTCTTCTATCTGGAAGAGGGGATCTCCTCTCAGAAAGCTGGATCCCCTCCTGCACGCGTGGCACACTTAGCCAGAGACGCTGTGGCATGGGAAAGGTGAGTCTGGGAAACCCAAACTGGCCTGCTGTGACTTTGTGTCTTCAGCTCTACAGCACTGTAATGGGAGGAGTCCATTGCTGAGTTTCTGAGCATGCAGACACAGACATTTATAGGAACACCAAGCACTGTTGACACTATTATTAAAGACCAGTGGTATTACAGTAAGAGTGCTGCTTCCTTGCATTCCCTGTTGATTTAATGGGTTGTTGTAGAGTCATTTATTTACTCCAGTTGTGCAGGACAGCTCCTGTTGCCACCTTTGGCTCTGTTACGTCCTAGTGGTGGTGGCTACAGCTTGTGCTGAGTGGGATGATCCTCTCCTTGTCCACAGGAACATCACTCTTTGAAATTCCTTGAAATGCTATGGGACGTACAAATGGTGGTGTATGGATCTTTTGGACTATGAAGGGGGTCAGTTTTGGAAAACCCACATCCAGTGCAGGAGGTTCTGCACACTGGGGAGTGCTCAGGCATCGTGATGCCCTTTGGTGATGCAGGAGAGTGGCTAAGGGAAGTTCCCTGAGCTGGGAGCCTTTCAGACCCAAAGCTGGGTCCACACAAGGGCACAGAGCAGGACTGCATGGAGCTGAGCTTTCTGCACATGTCAGGTCCCTTTCAGGTCCTGCTTTGAGACCTCCAACAGCAGAGCATACTCTGATGCTCTTAAGGAGGCCCTAGGTCCATTTATACTCCCTGCTTTTGTCCTTTGACTTTCCAAAGGACATACAAAACCTGAGAGAGTATTTTTAGGTTTATGTAGATTTGAACCCTATGCATTTTATTTTGCATTAAATTTCTCCCTCAGTTTCTAACCCTTATATTAGCAAATGCTGCTTTTAGGAAGAATCAGGCCTGGGAACTGTGAAGGAAACAAAACAAAATAAATTTCTTTGCTGTATGTGATGCTAGTGCTGTAAAAATGTACACACACTGCAAGTCTCACTGTAAATAACACCTGGTGTTGTGCTTTAATGGAAAGTTTCATTTAGATGCTCTGTTGACTCTGTGTGTGAAATATCCAATTCCAGTCCCTCGGTTCCTTTTCTTCATTTAAAATCTTCTTTTATTTTTTTTATTTGATCTGTGTCTGGTCGTCACTGGAAATTGCAGCTGTTCCAATGGATTTTGTTTTTGTTCTCTCTGTCACATTAAAAGGCTGGAAGAAAAAGAATGGCTGTTGTAGTGTTTGTGTTTAATGTACATTTTGAGCCTTTTTACAAGGGCTGTACTCGGTAATTTTGTACCCTGGCACTGTGGGGGCTTTCTCTGATGTTTGCCATTTGTTCATCCTTCCTCTCTCAAACAATCCCAACTCAATTTAGTCTCCCTTCTATCACAATCCTTTCACACCGTGGACTTCCAAACACAGGACATGAGAAAATCTTTACCCTGAAAAATTTTCTGGTAGTAGGAAGGCATGAAATTTCTTTAAATGCTGTGCAAGACCAAAAAGCTAAACTAGGTTTTGTAACAAGAATATGTCCCCAAAGAAGCACTGCTTTTGAGGCTTGGCACACCATTTGACCACAGCATACTCCCCTCTTGGATGTATTTCTGAGGATGTGAGCTCTTTCTTTTTATTTGCAGCTCTTTGTATATATCTAACTGTCCAGGCCATGCTTTCAGAGCAATGATAGGGACAGCAGCCACTGCGTGGGAAAAGAACTCATGGCACAAGCAGTGGTGGCTGGCTGACAGACTATGGGGTTTATGCATTAATTTCTTTATGTATAACATAAAATACAGTGATCCCACTTGTCCTAGGCCCACTGAAGGGTTTTTCTTTCAGTCAACTCTGGCTTGCTGTTGAGAAATTTAAGTGCTGAAAGGTTGTTGGGTAAATAAGTGATCAGTCTTCTCATCACGTCCACTGCAACAAGCTAAAGGTAATATTAAAGCGAGAGATAAAGAGCCAGAGAGATTGGAAATGTAATAAAGAAACTGTTAAGGTACTTCCATCATCAGGGGACTAAATCAGCATTTTCCCTCAGCTCAGGCTCAGCTGGGTCCCATAGGACCTGTCTGAGCTGAGGTTCCCCTGGGAGAACCAGAGCCAGCAGAAGTTTGGGGTTGGTAAGGATTGGTCTCAGGTGTGAATCGGTGAGGACTGATCTCAGATGGGAGCTGGTAAGGATTGGTCTCAGGTGGGAGCTGCCAACAGTGAATTTTGCAATGCTTGTATCCAACTGCAGAGTGCAGAGCTGTGGGGACAACCTTCTGTGAGTTCTGCCTGTAGGAAAATGTGCATCAGCAAACACCATCAGAAAGCATTTTCTGCAAAGTGATTTTTTTGATAAAGGTCAGGGATTTGCACTGAAAGCCTTGGAGGTGCTTTTGAGTCGTCCTCACTCCAGGCTAGTTGACATTCTGCAAAAGGCTGAAGTCTCAGTAAGCAGAAAAATCCCATATTTGAATGTTTAAACAGGGCTGATGATAAAAACAGTGCCATAAAAACCCCTGACTAATTTTAAAGTAGGGCGCAGGGAATTTAAAAGCAGGATTATGTGACACGGCTGACTGAAATCGCATGGGATGGACAAGTTGGTAAGAAAACCCTTGCAAATCTGTGTTCCTGCTTTTCCATATCGATGTTTCTGCCCTGACCATCTCATTTTCGTTATGTGGATTTTCTGGCACAGATTCTCGTAGCTGCTAATAAGTGACCCAGATTCCCTGGATGTGCAGGTTCATCCAAGCTGTCACAGCAGGTTACCTGGTGGAGGAAGAAGCCTGGAGATGATGGCATTCCCAGCAGCCACAAAATCCAGCCATAGGTCTGAGTGATGCTTCTGAATTGTCAAGTGCCTCCATATTAGGAATGTGATTTGAGTCAGGTTATGGTAAAATGTAAAATCATTTTACCAGTGCTCCTGTATCTCACATCCTAGTTTGGGGACTTCTAAAGTGGAGAGCTGACTTGGAAATTTGAGTTCACATTTGTTGGAAAAACAAGGGGAGAGTAACAACTTGGCCAGACCCTTGTGGATTGGAAATGGAGCCCTGTTTTTCCAGCTTGGGGCAGAAATTGCTGGAGACTGAGCACCCTGTCAATGCATAAACATTGATATAATTTTGGGGCTGATATTAGATGAGTTTGTCCTTTTCAGACAAGTTTTTTGTAAGCAGATGATCGGAAAAAATCTAACAAAAGATTCTTCTTGCCATTCTCAGTGAGCAAGGAGAATTGGCTGAAGAACTTTGAGTTGCCTTGACCCATGATAATGCAAACAGTTTGGAGATTATATATAATTTTTAACATTTTAAGTGTTCAGAGTTATTACTGCACTAACCCATTAAGTACTATTTGAAAATACTAAAAGTCAGATTTAAATTTATTGTTCAGCATTTATTTTTTCACCTATAAAAATGTGTGTGTGTGTGTGTATATATATACATATATGTTCATGTATGCATTTATGTGTAAAACTACAGGATTGCACTTGACCTTACTGATGATGCCCAAGCTTTTTTTGGGGACTGAAAGACCAGGAGATGGCAGCAGCTGCCCACAACAATGACTGGTCCCTGCCTGTCAGTAACTGCTGGAGGCTGTGCCCAGGACCCCCATCAGACAGAGAAAAGGTGCTACAGCAGTGCCATCAGACACAGCTCACAGGGCTCTGACCCCCAGCGATGTGAGGGAGAAGGGGGTTAAAAAAAAAAAAAAAAAAAAAAAGCAATGATTAGAAAGTTTAAGGAACACACAGCCCTGACTAACGCCGAAGCCTTTGGAATGTGAGTTGTGCAAACCTGAAGCAAAGCAAATGTAATTATGGGGGAGTAAATAAGTATTTCTGCTTCAGTAGGTGAGTGTAATGGTTTTCAAGCTTTCTCAGCTGGCAAACCCTGAGTGTTTTCCAGGGGAGATGCAGATTCCTTGTAATAATATGGTGAGACTGCAGTTAGAGGAGAAAAGCTGTGGACTGGGCAGTGCTTTACCTGCAGGGTTGCACAAGTGGTGCCTCCTGGGGCAGCTAGAGAAGATGCTAGAGGGAATGAGCTTTGCAAACAAGGTCTCCAGGCCAGCTGATCATGACAAGATGTCACCAACATTGTCTCATGAGTTTCTCCTTCTCCAGCAGGCAGAAACTTCTACAGTTAAAATCTGGGCTATTAAAAGGAGAAGTCTCACCACAGAGTGGTTTGGTGAACCCCTCCCATATCTCTGTACTAGAAATGTAAGTCAGGCGACAGCACAGGTCTTTCTAAGTGCTTTGCTTAGCACCTCAAAACAACCTGAGGCCACAAACCCTCGATGCCTTCCCTATATGGGTGATTGAGATCAGAATCCTGATCCTGCTGAGAATTAACCAACTAAAACCAAAATTGCAGCTGTAATGCCCACAGCTTCCAGAACACAGAGAGCCCAGCCTGAGGCTTGTGATCCTCTTAAGCAGGGCTTTTCCCCAGCCTTAGGGGCTCGCTCCCACCACAGCTGGATACAGCTGAGGTCCACCATGCATTTTGTGTTGATGGTTTCTCTCTGAGAACCACAAGTTTAGAATTCCCTGGAAAGCTTTTTCTTCACTATACAAAATAAACAGAAGAGCTATTCAGTAAATACAGAACTAATGATGAGGAGACCAAAGACAGCTCTCCAGTGGTTCATTCCTCACTTTTATTACCCTGGCAAAGTAAAGACATACTCCAGGGAGGACAGAACTTCCCAGGGCTGCAGCCTGCCCAGCAGTGGAGTGCCATGGTCAGGACAGGAGCAGGATCCACTCCACTCCTGGGGTTTCAGAAGAAGTCAGTAAGATTTCTCCAGAGGGAGCCCTTTCTTAGCCTTCTGCTTCAGAGTGGGAAAAGAATATTGTACTCAGCCCTTCAAAATACATCTTTGAATGATAAACTCAGCTCTGTTATCCTTTCTTATTTAGGATAAGGATAAGGGCTTTGAAATCTTCCCAGCAACCCTGTTCTTTCCCTTAGACCCCTGATCAACAAACTGCTCTGCAGAAACCAGCCTCATACTGAGCCTTTAGGCCTATAAATATTTCAGAACCACTATTTACAGCTCTCTTTTGACCCTATCCAAAGAGACCATAAAGAGTTCTGAGCAGCCCTGGCTCGGCACAGCTGTGGGACCCTGCTAAGTTACTTTATCCCCTTTTGCATCCCACCTGGAAGGGGACAGGAATAGTGTCACCTTTGTGTTGCTCTCTGGGGCAGGTCTCTTGCTCTGTGTAGGGTCATCCATACATTAGGGGCTCGAGAGATCTTCTCTGGCAGATTTTCTGAGGCTTTGGGTTTGGGGTGCCGGTTATTATTCGAAGTCCTGAAGCTCTGCTACTTTGCTGATATTTATCTCTGGTATTGCAGAATGCCCTTCCTCCAGGTCAGTTAAAGCAGCTTTTCCTTCTAAATGCTATGTATTTAACTCCAAATAACAGTTTTCCTGCCTCCTCAGGTCAAGATTCAGTATAAAACTTGTGGGAAGAAATGCTGGTTAAAGAGAAATAAAATAAGTTATCCTGGGTGAATGCCACATCAAGCGTAGAAGAGTTCTCAAGGCTGAAATGCAACCCTAAATCATGAACAGGATTATTGCAACCTTCCCATGTCCACTGGGGATGAAATATTGCCCTGATAGGCTTTAGAGATTTCATAAAGAAGAGGAAATCCAGATGGGAAAGTTGAGGAAGGAAATGTTTAAAACCAACCAACCAAAATTCCCAAACCCTTTTCTGACCATAATCTCATCTTAAACAGGGGTACCTCTCACTAGAGCAGGTTGCTCAGAGCCACATCCAGCTCTTTCCCTGCACCTCACTGGTCACAGTGCAAAGGCAGAGGCCTCAGCCTGGATCTCTGCTGTGTGTGCAAGCCCCAGGCTCACGGAGGTGTGGGTGGCAGGTTGTCTGAATGAAAATTAGGGTGATGGTGTGGCTCACTGGAAAGCTGACAAGTTCCTTCTCACTTCAGAAGGAGACTCTCTGAACTAGATCTCTGAGGTGTCTCACGGCACAGCAAAATCTGGGAAAATCGCCTTCTGTCTCCTTTTATCTCTGTTTTTTTTTTTTTTCTCTTCAGGTATGACTTCCCCAAGTATCCTCCCCTGCTCGATGCAGTTGGAATCTGGTGGCACGATGCAAATGAAATGCTGATTTTTAAGCAAGATTATGTAAATGCAATATGTTCAGTCACTGTAGTCCTGGGAATTCCCTTATCAGCAGCACAATCAGTGAGTGAATTCCTCCAGTCTGTGGGATAATGGTAGGGCAGGAGTGAGGGCTGAGCTCATTGCCAGGCATAACTCATCCAGGGCTTCCGTGTCCATGACAAGGAACGAGCACAGGGTGAAATGTTTGTGCCACAGAGATTTCCAGTGCAATGACCCTGCTCCCACTAGGCCTCTTGAATAACTGCACAAAGCATTAAAGCCAATGTGGAGGACAATCTAGATCTTTCTGTTTGCCACATAGGAATCCTGGTCTAGTCTGATGTCTGCCCTTGAGCTGACTGAGGGATAAAGCACTAAGAATATCTGTCCTGAGTTCATAGCTGACCATAGCTCAGTGGTCATAGCCCTGCTATTAGTTTTTGTGTTCCCCTTTCACTCTGTAACAGGACCTGTTGCTTGGCATTACATTTATGAATAAAGTCCTCGGGTGGTGGCCTGATTAATTTGATTTCAAAATGAGACATGGAGGGTAACTTATTTTTGCCTACTTATTTTTTGTCCTTGCTACCTTCTTACTACCAATCTTTGCAAGCACAACTCACAAGTGACTACTTTTTTTTTCCTCTGGGCATGATTTAGCTTTATTTATTGACATTGTTGTTATTGTTTTTCACAAAAGAATTTATCAAGGTAACCTGGCTGATGGACTTCCAAGCATTTGGTAATGACTTCTGCAAATCATGAAGAAAAATGTACCTTCGAAACTGATGGCATAAGCAAAAGCAGGGCAAGGGGATGATGAGCTTTAAAGAATAGGTGTCCTTTCGAGTCAAAGATTAATTCCAGATTGAAATTATCAGGCCATAAATAATACACCTGAGTCTTTGTCAATAGGAAGCAAATTTACTCTGTTGAAAATATACTAATCACTAGCCTAGCAACTCACATTATTAGCTGAGAATAATTATTTTCTCCAAGGAAAGTATAGACTTGCAAAGGAGATAACATCTTAAATCACAGCAAATTTTAATTTAAATTCAAAGTGTAGGAATGCACACAGTGCCCCATCTCTCTCTTATCCATCCAGGATGGTGTCATTACAGTGTTTTAAAGACAGCCCCAATCATTGAACTAAATACCTGCAGCCTAACACTTTGCAATTTCATTTTCTCCTTGTCAGACTGTGTAATTGATATTTGTTCTGGAGGTAACAAAACAGAAAATGTGGAGGCGTTGGTAGCTGTGCCATTACTGTCTCTTAAACTGCCTGAGAGGTGGGGAGGAATGGGTGAGAGAGAGGAACTGGTGCCTCTGTAACCGGACACAAAACCATTCACGTGACCCAAGCCTGCGGTCAGTGCCTGCTTGGGCTGGGGTAGGTGTGAGGTCTGACTCGTGTGAGGTCTGATTCTTGTCACAGCACCTTTCTGCTGGAAGCCAAGTCCTGCAAAGAACCCAAGTTCACCGATTTCAGCAAGATCTCAGCTTGCTGCAGGACGTGACTGGGGATGAGGAGAGTCTGGCAGGAGATGTGGCTCTCCAGTGCATCTGCAGGGACAGATGGAGGGAGCTGAAATGCTCACTGTTGTCTTTGCTGTCTGTCTTTCATGACTCGTGCTGCCTCGAGGACTGGCAGTTCCCAAGTGCAGTCACATCCAGAGAAGTGACCAATTCTGCTCTCCTTGTTCCCAGCTCAAGGACAGGGTAATGGGATCTGTTTCACGGGCTTTTTGCTCAGAGAAAATTCACCAGGTGAATTACAGCACAATTTTTCTGCCTGTGTGGGAGTTTGTTTTCTCCTCCTTGGGTTCACTAAGAGCACTTCTAGAGAAGATTGTGCGGAAGTGTCAAACTATGATGAGGGCAAGGTAATTGCAAAACTTTTTTCTGAAGAAGTCTCACAGAATCCTGTCTTTCCAGGTGCCACAGCAAGCTTTTCCTTGGTCATCACAGCTCTGAAGCAACATAAATGCCCAAGTCTTCTCCATTGTTTTCTAATTATTTTCATGTTTTGCTTTCAAGTTTGTGCAACACAAAATACAACAGGGCTGATGGGCTGGGGAGATGCAAATGCCCTGCAGAGGTGACCCTGAGCCTGAAGCCTTTAAAAGAAAGGATTTTTGGGTTGAAATTGTTCATCAGGAAAACAAAACAAAAGAAAACACCATCCCAACACCCTTCAAATGTGAATAATTTGTTGAGAGTATCTTCCGGGGTGATAGATAATTGTATCTGTTCCACCTCCTATGCAGCTCAAATCAGCCCAGTGACATTTGTCACAAGTGGAGGCAGATATTAATAGGCTGCATACTTATAAAACTTCTTTACAATGCAAATTGCTTCTTACTGCCTTTATCCCAGCTTTGGGGGTGTTTTATCCATGTATTCCTGACTTCTGAGTCGTATCTAAATATCCTTAAAGGAAAGGGGAGTGAAAGCCCAGTCGACTCCAAAGCTTGGGGCAGCACCAGGAGTTCTAGAGATGTGCCCAGGGGGGATGTAGGACACTGGTCCAGCAGGAATAAAAGATTCTGATGCCTCCCTTGTTAGTAAAAAGCCTACCAGAATAAATCCCAGAATATGGCCAATTTACTTGCTCACTACTGGAGCTGCTTGTACCCATCCACTTGGCAACACTGATTGAATAAGAAGTTTAATTTATTTGGATTTCAGAGATGCTTTGGCAAACGTAGAGCGGGGATCACCCTGTCTTCTTTCCAGCATTACATGAAATGTATATTTTTAGCACTTGAGCTCACAACTAATTTTTCAGGAATTTCACAGCTTAAGCCTCTCGGTTTGGAAAATAATCAGTGAAACATTGAGAAAGGCTGAAGGTAATGGGAATGGGGCCAGCTGTGAGCCCTTGCTGATGTCCCATGTTGATTGCTGTTTTTATCTTCAGTGTCAGGAAGAAAAACAGGAGAAAGCAAATACAATGCAACCTCCAAGCAGAATATGTAAATGTAAATCAACATATAATAGTAGCAGTGACCCAGGGGCAAGCAGTTGCTGGAGAGGAGAGGCTTTCAGACTCTCAGATGAGATTTAAAATCAAAGTCCTGAGCTCTTCTTGTCAATAACGGATTAATGGAATGAACAGACACAATGTGCATACTATGGAAAGATGTCAGAAAATTAAGTACTGAAATCCTGGCTGTATCTCTGTGTGCAGCACAGTAGACTGAGTTGCTCTAAGAACTGAATTTTTCCTTCTTTGAAAACGTGCCCCCACACTGAAAAACTGCCCCAATATTTATACACAAATGAAATTAGACTTACTGCAATGTGTATATTATATAAACAGACTCTGGTAGTTCTTGGGGTCATGATTTAAAAATGCAGATTACTGTTATTATTAATAATTATGATCATGACCAGCTGGGGTTTATAAGTCAGGACATGCTAGTCATGGCAGTCTTTTACTAATGTGCATGTCCCAATTATTGTCTTATAAAACAGCCAACCAAAGTGCTATACTGCTCATAGGAAATCATCTCCTCTGCACTGCTAAGTGAGCTAAACACATAAGTACCATTAGTCCTCCATTATATACTCTTCCAAGTACAATTAAGTGCAGACAGGGTCTAAAACTGGGGCCTGTTGTTTTTCCCCTGTGCATCATGTAGGTGGAGTTGGTTTATGACGCCCATTTCAGTTCTTGTTTTTTAAAAAGAGGAAAAAAAAGCTAAATGGTCTCATTAAAACCTCATAGAGGAAATTTATTCATCTCCTACTGAAATATTTTCGGGCTCTTCTGAAACCAGTAATCAGCATCTGAAGACAGTCATCTGCCTTGCTAATGGACCACAGTTACATGTGTAATTGATTAATTAAGGAACGAAAATCACTGCTGAGACTAAGGGAGACATCCACAGCTTCAGCAGGCATTGAAGTGAAATAGCAGCTCCTTCTGGGCAAAGCAGATGAGGTGGTTTCAGGTATTTTTGTCCACTTTAAACTGCTCTATCTTCCCTATACAGGTTGTTGTTCGGTATCCCAGACTTTTCTGTGGGGGTAAGGAACAGAGAAAACAAGAAACACTCCAGCCCTCCTTTTCCAGCTGGCAGAAGGAGCACAGTGTGGCTGGGTTTGAGCATGTGTGTGTTTGTCCCCGTGCAGTTGCTCATTGGCTTTGTGTGCGTGAGCAATCGTGCACATGGAACAAGGCAATGGGGGGAAGGAACAAACGAGCTCCTTGGCAAGCTCTGGGTGAGCCTGGTGGCGTCTGCTGCTCTTTGCAAGCTGTGTTGTCATGATTTCCCTCCTGTGGAGGTTGTGCCTCCTGTCTCACCGCTCATTTCACCAGTTTGGGGCTCCAACAATGCCTTGCTGCAAAGCTTTTTAGAGGATCCTGGTTGAGGAGAAGTTTTGCCCACAGGCAGAGCCAAACAAACACCTCGGCTGATATTTTGAGAGGGGGGAATGGTGCAGAGTCACCTCTGGTGAGCTCATGGTGAGTGTACTGCTAGGCAGAGGAATTGTGCTCTGTTGGAGTTCTTTCAAGGCATAAGGCTTCCCCAATAGCAGCAAGAAGCAGGACACTGAGGGATGCTGCCTGCAGACAGCATGGGTGGCGTGGAGGTTTTGCTTCTTCCATTTAATACCTGACCTGAGAGATTCCTTGCACTTTGTAAGAACTTGTAGATGTTTCCAGTGATATCAGTACTAGGGGCTGCATCTAAGACAAAATAAAAGATAGGCTTAAATACTTCCCATTGCTGAATCTATTGGTTTTTTGTGGCTCTCTTTGTCTTAGTTTGGTCTTCACAGAGCTCCAAGAAGATGCAAAGATCAGGCAGATTGTATAGAGGGTTAAAAAGAACTAAAGTGTTGAAATTTGACAAGAAGCCCTAAACCTATTTATGGATAAGCATCTTGAGCTCTCTAATAGCTGAACCATTTGCAGTTCAGCCAGGCAGCCCAACCAAAGCCAGTTTTTAACAGTCAGAGGCTGAGCTCTTCAGCTTGCTCTCTTCATTTGCCCATTAGACACCTCCCATTAGGCATTGCTACTCCAGTTGTTCACTGGTCAACAAACTCTTGGAGAACAGACGGCTCGTGGAGATTTTCTGTAGACCAGAGTCGGGCAGTTTTAGTGCCTTTATGTTCTTGAGGATATGGATGGTGTAGGTACAGTTTTGGACTCCTGACTCCCTCTTTTGGACTCTTGCACAGACCCTCTCATAACCAACCCACTGCACATCCTCCAGGGGCTGTTTCTGCTGCTGTTGATGTGCACATGGACTATTTGTGTTACTGATGAGTTATCTCAGTTAGTCATGACAGGTCAGGAGCATAAGTGAGATGCTGAACGGTTTCCACTCAAATAATTTTATTAGATGATGAATTTTCAAGTGTTGGAAATTGCAGGCAGCTACAAGCAAATATCCCTAAGTTACCTTCAGATTTTGTAACATGTAAATTCAGTTTTTAAGCAGCTAAAATGAAATATATGGAAGTTGTCTGGCTTTTATGGCAGCTGGGAATGATTGCTAACCTCAAAATTTAAAGCAGCTTTTTTGCTCATTTATTCCTCAGAGCTCGTGTGAAATTTAGAGAACAAATTGAATCTTCTCCTCTCAGCTTCCTTGAGCTTTTGCTTATGAGTGGCAAAGATCTGAAGGTAGGTACATTACCTTAACTGCACCTTAAGGTATGTGCCCCTAACTGCTATGAACAACTTTAATGAGCAGCTTTTTGGAGGTCACTTAGGCCTACATTGCTATCCAGTGCCAAATAATGATTTGGCAAAGCACCACGCAACTGGGCTGAATTTTAAGCATGGCATTAACTGTGTTTAACTCTGCTTGGTATCAGTGAGCTTACAATGAGTTTTGAATGTTTCATTGAACAAGGATGGATTCAAGCAGGTGCTTATTGTTCAGCATGCACAAAAGCACCTGACTGATTCAGGACCTATGAGACATAAATGGGAGAGAGTTACAGAGCAGCTGATGTCCCTGCCTTCCTAGCAGTGAAATTTCCATCCAGGGAGCAGGTGAAAAGGGAAAGGAAAGAGAAAAACTATTTTAGATTAAAGAAGGATGGGAGAAAAACACGTGTTGGGTCACTGTGGGTATGTTTAGAGTGAAGTGTTGACTGTCTGACAGACTCCTGGGTAAGGATGTGCCCGTTCTTTGTGAGGGACAGTCTGTCTGATGGTTATGAATGATGGCCAAATTGAAGGATCATCAGGACAAGTGCAATCTTATTCACAGTCCATAAAATAGCAGAAGAGAAGCTCCCGATCTCCTCATTGACGTCAGCTTTGAGACTGAGCCAGAAAACCTGTTATTATGGAACAACTTTGTATGCATGTGCGTGCACATCGTGTGTGTGTGTACAAAAAACCTGTCATTGTCAGACACAATAATGGCTTTTTACTGGACAGAAATTGAACTTCCCTTGTCTTTTTGAGTTTTGATTTTGAGAGGAAAAACGGAGAGACCTGCTGCCCCCTCAGCTTCACCGACTTATGATTGAAGCTTATTTTATTGTAGATTTTGTTTTCTTACACATTCAGATGATAACATGGTTCAGAAGGCAGACCATATGAGTGACATCCAGAATTCCTCAATTTTCTTAAAGATTATGTAGTTTATCTGTTGTTTGTTCTCTCTCAAACAATTTAACTTCCATCATGAATTTCCACTTTATTTGTAAAATAGAAACTTCTGTACCTACATAAGAGGCCCCAAAAATCACAGACTGGTTTGGGTGGAAGAGGATGTTCAAAGACCATCTAGTCCAAACCCAAACTGTGGGAAGGGACATCCAGCCTGACTTTGAACAATTCTAATGATGGGGAAGCCACAGCTTCTTTGATCAACCTGTTCTCTTGTTGCACATACAGCAATTTTGTGGTTTTCCTGCATCTCCAGGATTATCACAGTAGCTCTGTGTTGAACTTTCACTTCCCCCTTATCTAGATGGAAATCTATTTTGCACACACACACCACTCAGTTCATGTTTTCATCTCTTGGGAATAGTTAGTCTTCTTATGAAACCCAACCCAATACAAAGAAATCAATTAATTCTGACTCATGAAGACGATACTGCAGAAGGAAAATAGATGAGTAGCGGATGTTTAGTCTAATGGATGATGAAAAGCTAAAGTGTTTTAAACACTGATTTATTACCACTGAGACCAACAATAGGATTTAGAGAGAAGAAGAACTGCAGTTCCTCATTTTGCTGGCATCTCCATTTTTCAGGTTGGAGCTGAATTTTTGTCCCAGCTGCTAATGGGGGCAGTGCCTGTGAGGCACAGCAGGTATCCTGTGGGGTAGGGTGGCTGTTTAAAACCAAGGGCCACGTTCTACCACCATCTCAGGAGAAGAAAGGTGGCATGAAAGTGCTCATGGCTGAAAACTAAATCAAGAGAAAACAGAATGGAGGATAAGAAAATAATTAAGTTATAGCAGTGATCAGAACGGGCAGGGACATCTGTAGAGCAGCTTCTTAGTCTTGATCTGCAGAGGGTAGTAATGGAAAACTCTGAGTTCCTCCTCATGCAATTCAGATCTGCTACAACAGAAGCAGTCTGTAGCATCCTTGGAGCTGTTCCAGCTGTCAGAGACCAGCCTGGTAGCATCTCACATGTGTTTGATCCAACATGGAGCTGTCTGAGTTCCAGGAAAAACAGAGGGTGAGTCCTAGGCTGAAGTTGAGGGAAGAGCTCTTTGCTAGCACAGATGCAGCTGCTGCAGCTTCCCCTGGTAAACTGCCCTTTTAGGAGCATGTCTCCTTCCCCTTCCTCTGCAGTGGTAAATGCAGAGGCTTTCTGGCATCGCTCTGTCTCCTAGAGGGTTATAAAAGTGCAGTTAAGCACTGAACCATTTTACAGCCCTGACCACCCCAGCCACAATGAAATAGATTAACAATGCTCCTTGTGGATCCCTTCCAACCCAAGACATTCTATTATTCTTCCAGCCTTCATTTAGCTCCTAAAAGAACAGAGAACAGTCTGCTTTGTGGCCCTGACTCTGCTCAGTGGATTTAGGGAAGAGAGCCACACAAACTTGAGCTCCACAAAGGAATTTGACAAAAGAAGCAGGGACACAGGTGATGAAGCTGATGGTTCCAATCACCATTTGATTCTTTATTTGCTTCTGCCTGAGAAGTTATGCTTCTGCAGAGTACTTGTACATTGATGATAACCATCAGAGAGTATATGAAATAATTAAATTTGTAATTACTTACTGCAGTAAAATGCAGTAAAATGAACCATTCCCCTCTAAGAACTTCCTCCCTTCCCTGTACCTTGCTCACCATCCTGCAAAGCACAGGAAATTAGCAGCTAAAAGGGTTAGATAATAATAATGTTCCATGAAGAAAACCCTAAAGCTGTTGGTCACATTAATGACCACCTGGGTCACTGGACACCTGGGCTTGAGCATGGGCTCTTGCCTACTGCAAGTACAATCTTCTTATACTTACTTGACACATGCAAAATGAAGATCTAGATGACGTGCTTAGCTTCACTAAACAGATTTCCTTAAATAATGTCAACTCTTTCCTTCCTCCCTTTTATTATGTCCCTCCCAAATACTTTCTCTATAGAGACAGATTGTTACTTCACAGGTAGGAACCAGCCAAAAAGCTTTTTGGAAATGTCAAATTTAGCTGAGTTTTGCTTTTGTATAGAGAAGTTTGGGCTAGGAACTACCGGTGAGGACACACATTTGTGTGTTCCTCTCTTCTGTGAAATGGGCAGGAGTTGGTGCTGAGGGGCTGACAGGGAGAGCTGGTCCCACTGAGCTGTTCCCCTCAGGACCATTCCTGCTCCTTAGAGGTGCATGGCTCAGTTACTATGCCAATAAACAATCCTCAGTGATGGCTCAGGAATAAAATGCTCCCATGTCACGAAATGCATTATTAAATTTCATTTGTCAACTTTAAGCCTGATGCTGGTGCTTGCTGCCTTAAAACACATTCCTTCTTCACCCCTTTGCTTTCATTGTTTCTCTGTCAACTGGTCTGGAGCATCCAGCTTGGATCATCAGGGACCACAATTGCTGCTGCTACACCAAAATCAATTAAATTTGGCTGGTTTACCCCACTGGAGGCTTGGGTCACCTCTTGCATTTGTCCCAAACCAGGCAGGTTTCTGGATTTCTGTATCCATCCTGAATCGACATCTACCATCTGAAGTGCACTCAGCATCTGCAAACTGAGTTCCTGAAGAGGTATATTCATTTGACAAACATAGTATTTAATGTCTGCTGAGACAGAGGCTCACTAGAACAGACCACCCACTTAAGCAGAGAAAATATAAGAGATTGTGTTCAATGTACTGTATACAGGAGTCCCTTTTTTCAGCATATATCCTATTAAATTAACTGGAAATGAGTGTTCATCAGTCTCTAAGGGAAAGAGCCTGAAGCACTTTCTTTCTCTTCACATCAGACATTCATCAGGCCTTTGATCTTACTGCTCCTGACTACATTGGCTTACAGAAAAGGTCAGGAAATGACTCTGCAAATACATGTTGAATTTCCAAGGGCTAAATCCTTTAGTCCATAGGTGGGAATTTTTCAATAACATGATGGTCAAATTCGGCAGGTCCATTGTGCTATTTTTACTCAGTCAGGGTCTTGAGGTTGTATAGAGACTTCAAATTCCCTATTGTTTCCCTCCAGAATCAGGATGAATCCAGAGTCAGGGTAAAGTTATATTATTTTTGCATGCTTAAAACCTTCAGGTCTCTCTACTTACTCCAGGCATCCTCTTCAAGAAAATTCATGCTGATGACTGTCAGATATTCTTCCAGTTTTTAGCAAACAGCTAAGTATTTACTTTAGGGAAAATGTCTGGCCTCAGCAATTCTTTTGAATGCTTCTTGTTACTTCTGGTGGAGCATGAATGTCTCCTCTGCTTTGGTAAGGATGTAGAGATATATTTAAATAATTTGCTCTGACTCAATTTGCTTATAGACATGGAGATAAAGTACAGGTTTGTTTCTGTTTGAGTGTCTCATTTTAGTGCTTCTTGTTATATAATACTCTACATAACTACTGGGAACATAACAGATGGTTTTTGTCATAAAATTCTGCTCTGAGACAGATGAATCAGGTGAATCTCACGCAATTCCTTGCTGAATTGGGTGTCAGAGTCCCTCTGCAGAAAGCAGCCCAACTCTCCTACTTTTCTTCTCTGATTTTATTTCTAAAATACACTAAAAACAAACTCCTGAACTCAGGCTCTGGAGAGAAGTTTAAAGCCTCACTTGCAATCTGCGCATCCCCACTTGGGGAGGGAGAGCCATCATGCAGGCTCCCTGACAGATGACATCTCTTGCAGTTATGACTCCATAAAGGGGCCCTTCTCGTGCTTTGTGAAGCTTTTCTGAGTGATAAATGCTGTTTTCCTGTCTCTCCATATCCATCAAAACCTCTTAATGAATTTGATTGCGCTCTGAAAGTGCACCCTTGCCATAGAAATGAATTAGTATCGAGGGGAAAAGTCAGTTTTCCGCTAATTCACATCATTTTTTTCATTTGTCACATTATCTCCTCAGCTTTAAAATCCCTAATGCTCTGGGTATAAGCTACTGATTAATGACACAAACTTTCACCACTCATCTCTGCACTTGTATAAAGCATGAAAAATGCAGGGAGAAATCAGCCCATCCACAGATCTTCCCTGCCCTGCAATTGAGTCTCTGCGATGACCTGCTCCAGCAGATGCATTTGGTGAGATGTCACTGGTAAATTAACAAGTCTGAGCAATTTCAAGTGAAAAGCTGTCAGGAAGCTGAAGGAGGAGCACTGCATCGTCAACTCCTTCCTTCTGAGTGAGGACAAGCTAGCCCAGTTTCCCTTAGGGAGCACAATCCTGGTGGTGCAGCACAGGGAAGGTTGGCTCTTGAGCTGAAGGTTTGCTGTAAGCCACAGAGCCTTCGAGGCAACCTTGAAATGCTGGAAGCATTTGCCGGAGGAGGAAATCCTCCGGCAAATGCAGATTTGCATGAGCTTTTGCAATGGCCTTTTTTTCTCACTAACTTCTTGTGTGCAGAAGTCTGACCAAATGTTTGCAGAAATCAGAGCCAAGGGAATGCAAGCACCAAAATGAACACTTCTTCCAAGGGAAGGGAGCAGAGTTTCCGATTCAGGAGCAATGTGTAAAAGCATCCATAACAGCCCAGGTTTCTGCCTGCTTCCTCCATAGTTAATGTACTCAGAATAACATCCAGATTTTGAGTCACTGCAGGGCCACCTTATTGCAGGGTTGTACTGCTTTTATGGGAAAGCTGAAGGCAGAGATACTTGGTCCCCTTATCAGATGCCTCGTTGTTAAACAGCCCTGTCTTGCTTAACTGCTCTAAATTATACTTCTGTTCTGTCACATTGACTAATGGGCACTATGGCTGCTATTTTCTTTTTTAAACTAGAGCCAAACTGAAGTCTCCATGGATGAATAAATGAATTAATTTATTTTATTGCAGTACTCAGTCCTCAATAAAATGTCAGAGGTAAAGTGGGGTTATTTTTTTTAATGTTCTTGGATAGGAATATTCTGAGCACATGCTGTACACACGCTTCCTGGGGAAATTAATTATTGTTATTTTATTATTAGAACCGTTGAACACTTGTATGGAGCTTTACATCTTCAAAGCACTTTGCAAACATTTAGCTAATTAATTAAAGTGCATTTCATGCAAATCCATTTCCATCTGGATTTACAATCAGCCCTCCTTTATGGGGAAATTATGTCGCACATAAACTAAACCGAACCGAGAAGGCGGCTGTGGCTGGGAGCAGCAGCGGTGGGAGGTGGGCAGTAATGATGCCTCTGCAGCTGTCACCCTCGGCTGGGGTCTGGCAGCTGCAGGGCCCCTCACTGCTCCAGACAGCCCTTAATACCCAGAGACCTGCAGCTCACAGCACCACGCACACCCACAGCAAGATTTAGAGACAGCCCAGCGGCTTCATTTCAGAGGAGAGTTCTGGAAGTGTAGACAGCTGCCTGTTGTTAGCAGTGTTCCTCCGTCCTGTTTTCATCATGGGGTTGACAGGAGTTTTTTCAGCCTTACCCCAAGCCAGAGTGATGGCAGTGACATCCTCTGAACGTCTCTGTCCTGCACATGAAGATCACGTTCATCACAGAGACTTTTTTACCCCTGTTGGAGTTCAATGAGGCTTGAAAGACAGCGAGTGCGAGTGACTAAATGGGAACATTGCTTTTGACAACGTGGCACTGGGGATCTTGTGGCTTGTTGGTCAGCCTTCTCCAGCACCCCGTGACAGGGCTGGCTCTGCCTGCCAGCCCAGCTGCCTCCCACACTGAGCTCTTCAAGGCTCAGCCACTTGGACGAGGAGGAAGGACTGTCCTTGATGCACTCAGAGGTACCTTTGCTGCCTCACAAAGGGTCAATCCTGGTATGCCCAGAACATACACAGGACATACACTGTACAACTGCTGCCCAAGCCCATGAAAATCCTGACCTTTCACTTAAGCAGGAGCAGAAAACATTTTTGACCCCTGGTGCAGTGAAGAGGACTGTGTTCTCCTTTACAAGATGTTAAAGATGTATAAGATCTAAGAGGAGAGAAATAGGGTGAATGAGATCTCAAAGCAAGCAGAAGCTCATAGCTGTGTTTGGTTTTTGAATTCTAACATAGAAATTGCAACATTAAATTCTAATGCACATTTTTTCTCAAAGGGAAGAAGGATCAGGTGAAAGCTCTCAGTAGGCATTTTCTGCATCATGGCTGCATTCCAAAGGGAATCCTCCCCCTCCTTCTAATGATGCCCTTTGGCTCTTTATGTTATAGCTATCTTGGTTTTCCACTTTGATGATCATTTCTAAATTGTTGCTTATTATTGTAATATTGGTTCTTTGTAAAACGCTTCAAGCAAAATGTTTTAAAATACAATGCATAAATACTGTTGTAACTACTACTGATAATCTCTACTGTGTCTGCAAGAGCTTTCCCAGGCTGGGAAGGGAGGAAATACCAAAGCTCCTGCAGAAGGGTGAATTCAGACTTTCTCTTGTTTGAATATTTTTTAGTGCAGAAAAGACTAAACTTTTATATCTTCATAGGACAGAACAGAACTCCTCACACTGAGACATGAACTGGCTCCAAGGACCACACAGAGCCATGGTCATGGCTCCTGGACAACCACAACAGTTCCAAGATAGGTGACAGCCCTGGAAATTAAATCAGCCTGTAGAAATCTCCAGTTTGGCTGGGGTCTCTGCCAACATGTGTGGTGGAAGAGTTGTTTTTCATCTACCCATTCCCTTTTCAGCCCCAGTGATAAATGAGCACCTGGTAGGTGAACATCTCTGTGACATCAAATTACCATGCACTGACCATCGCCCTCAGGATCTCTGATGTGTGCAAATCGTGGCCCAGACTGAGTTTCCTTTCTCCCAAGGGAACTTTTCCCCTTTCCCACTCCTACCAGAACAGCCAGAAGGATTAGTCATGAAAGAAATTCCTCAGCAATATGGTTCATACATGGCTGCTGGGTGCTGGGGTTTCCAAGTGTGGCCCCCAGTGACTCCCTTTCTGAAGCACAGGAGGCAAAGCTATGCATTGATTATCTCTTGGCAAACACTGGCTTTAGCTAGAGGAATCAAAGGGGAAGTTATTTAAGAAATTATTTTCTTTTCCCTTTATGCCTTGCTGCTTCCTTGCCTTCCTGAGACTCAATTTCTGTAGCTGAGCTTCAATTTTCAGCTCTGTATCACCTCTCTGAACTGAAGATTGAATTTAGTGCAATCAAATCACTGAAGAGATTGACCCATCAAATTCAGATCTTGCTTTACTTTCATGCTTCATACTGCTCATGTGTTTTGGGGTAGCTTGATAGTTGAAATGCCTGGTGAATTTTCAGATTGTCAGAGTGCAGTCCAAGAGGCTTCTTGCTCCTTCTCCTCTGTTTCCTGCTTTTCAAGTCAGTGTCCAGCTAAGGAATTTCTTATACAGGTTGTTCCATGGTCTCCATGGTCTCCATGTTCCAAGGTCAAATGATCCTAATGAAGAGGCCTTTTTTCCCAACTCCATCATATCTTCCCAACCTGAAGGAATCAGCTTGCTCACCTGGAAGGATCAGCTCTGGAGGCTTGAGGTTGCAGCAGATTTGGAGGGACAGATCAAAGCAGGGCATCAACATGACTTTCTGGTGTGTTCCCATCCCCTTGGTCTTTGCTTTGTTTATGAATGCTGAATTGAGCAGTCCATATACCTTGTTCACATTTGTCCCCTCTCTAAACTGCTGGGAGAGGCAGTAAATGAAGATTATAGTGGCCCACACTCTGCTTTGATGTAATGAACAGACATCATGTGGAACAGCCTTCAGAGACTCCTGCCATGGCTGGCTGGGATCAGCTATACAGATGTACCTATCAAGGCATCCATTGAAAAAGGGACTTCATAAATCATTCAGTCATCACCACCTTGAGAGTGCTCACATCCCCTGACCACAGGGCAGGAGCACAGCAGCTCAGGGCATGCAGAATGTCTATATTAAGGGGGTTATTTTCATTTCTTTAGGCTGCCAATATCCTGTAACATTTCAACAGCCAAAGAACTATTTGTTCTTGGGCACCATTTTCTGAACAGGGAATCTGTCAAGTACATTTGCATGGTTTAATTTCAGCGACTCTGTTTGTTTAAGCCCTGATCCCCTCCAGGTTTCGAAAAGTCAGTTTTTCCCTGCAATTGGTAAAGGCTGATTTCTTCCATCCCTTAAAAAATCCTATGAAGCTTAAAACGAGCCTTCCTTTTCAATCCAGAACAAACAAAGTTTGTGTCCTTCCATGCTCAGCTGCCTCTCGTGTTCTTGGAAGTAGATCCATTGGTTTGCTTGCACTCCCGGACTGGCTGCCTCTCCTCCTCTAGCACACGCCGAGTGCAGGCACAAGACCTTCAGGGCTGGCATGAAAAGGCTTCCTGGCAGGACTTCTTGGTGAGAGATGAGGGGAAAAAAAAAAAAAAAACACATGAATTTATGAAACCCCTTTCCTGCCATTTTGTGTCTGGTATTTGGATTATCCCAGGTTTAATCGTCTGGATTGCAGCTGAATGTGAGCTGGCAGTGTACCCCGGTGGCCAGAAGGGCTGACAGCATCCTGGCTTGTGTTGGCCACAGTGTGGCCAGCAGGACAAGAGCGGTGATTGTCCCTCTGTACTTGGCACTGAGGAGGCTGCACCTTGAATCCTGGGGTTGGTTCTGGGCCCCTCACTAGGAGAAGGACATTGAGGGCCTGGAGTGTCTCCAGAGAAAGGGAGCTGGGGAAGGAACTGGAGCATGAGTCTGATGAGGAGCAGCAGAGCGAGCTGGGGGTGGTTCAGCCTGGAGAAAAGGAGGCTCTGGAGTGACCTGATTGCTCTCTGAATGGAGGGTGTAGCCAGGAGGAGGTAGGGCTCTGCTCCCAAGTAACAAGGGACCGCACAAGAAGCTTCGTGTTGTGCCAGGGCAAGCTCAGATTGAATATGAGGAAAAATTTCTTCGCTGAAGGTTGTCAGCAACTGGTACAGGCTGCCCAGGGAAGTGGTGAAGCCACCAGCCCTGCAGGAATTGAGAAGATGTGTAGATGTGGCACCTGAGGGCATGGGTTAGTGGTGGGCTTGGCAGTGCTGGGATGTTAATAACACCTCCATCTAATGTTGATTCTCTAATGTCTCATAAGGAATTTGAGTTCAGTCCTAGTATCAGCCTGAACATAGATACAGACACTTTTCTACCTACTGGCCTATTTCCTTCTGGGACTTAGTATCTTTCTGAGTATTCAGGTATCTCATTCAAATCAGCCAGTGGACATTAGGATTTTTGCAGAGGCAGGCAGTTGCACGCACAGCATGGATCACATAAACCTTATTTTCCCAGGTACACAGTCAACACAATACTCCACCAGCCACTGCTTTTTTTCCTCACCACGGCTGTGATGAGGAAGGACTGTGCTTAAACCACCTCACTTCTGTCCATCCACATCTAGATCTACCAACCCACTGTAGTCTTAAAGGGTGAGAACCCCTGGCTCCCTTTTCCTTTGGTCTGTGTTTCTAATTCATTCTTGGAACAGCAGCAAATCCCACCCTCCTCAGCCCCCCGGGTCCCAGAGGAGTAGAATGATGTTAATTAATTCTAATGAACATCGGACAGCCACTCTCTCTCTAGGCTGGGACAGGGGTTACCTTTATCTTCATCATTTGCCTTCCTTGATCTGATTTCCCCCCCAGCTAAATTAAATCTCTGTCTTCTGTTTCAATTGATTTTTCTTTTCCTGGTCTCTTTTTAGCTGAAGTTAGTTTACATAAATGTAAAAGTAACATGATGAGGTCTGGGAACAGACATGTCAGCTGTTTAATATGGCACAGGCTGTTGTAAAGCAATGGTAGTGAAGATTAATTTGTATTTTCATAACTCATTCAGTTTCTCTTCACCTCTTTCCCCCTAACCCTTAAAGCTAAATTATATTTAAATGTCATTGGGTGATGGGAGATTGGCTGAAGCCGCCTGACCCATTGGACTACTCATTTGATGTAAGAGCCAGGAAAGACTCAGCCTTATGTCACAAAGGCAATATTTATTTTATTAGCTATTTATGGATTTACACATATTTTCATTTCTCAACAGTAAATAAAATAAGTAACAGGCACCGAAATCCTGGCAGCATGACAGGGACCTTTACAGCATGCAGAACAAGGACAAAATTAAAAGCAGAGAGAGAGTAAATTATTCTGTGGGCCTGGTTTGTGACACGTGCATGGGTAATTGCTGCACTCTTTGCTTTAAAGTCATCATTAGATCTGTGTGGGGTCAAAAAAGTTGGTGTCCTCCAGAGAGAAGGAGGCTCTTTTTGTAAAATGAGACCACCCTTGCATGGGAATCTGGCATGGGCAACAACCTGGGGATAAGACAGGAAATAGCTGGAGAACTAATGGGCACCCCTGGTTATGAAAGCTATTTCTTGGAAATAATAAATCTAATAAACTTAAAAAGACTTGGCCTCGTGTAGGCAAATGTGATGGCTGCCAACAGAAAGCAGGCCCAATTATTTGAAGAAAAAAAATAAAAACCCACAAAACTTCAGGGGTTGTGGATAATGAGGGGCAATATTTGTATCTATTTGGACAAAAACATAATGTAACAAGACTTCTGGATTGTGGGCAACATTTCAAAGTATTTACACTGTCTGTTGGGTATTACTTGGAGATGGCCAAGGAAAACTCCAACTTGGGAGACTCCTTGGAGGACACAGTGGCTCCAAGGATTTGGCCTCATTTTCCTGGGAAGCTGTGATGGAGGATGACAACTTGCACTCATTTTCCCTGATTGATCTGACTGCTCCTGGCTTTCTGAACGTCCTTTTCCTCCCAGTTTTACTTGGATAAGAAAGTTCCCATCAAGAAGCAAGTTTAAGCATGTGCTTAACTTTCACCACATTCACCCTAACTCCATGGTCTTAAATTACTACAGCTTCTGGCAATGACTTGTGGGATTTAGGCCTAAAGCCAGGACAGATGTGTGCACACAAACAAATATGTATATAAAAACCATATAACATTTGCTGTCATGGTAGCATCAGGATGTCTGTGTGCTGCTGTTGCCTTGGTAACAGTGTCTGTGTATGTCTGCCCCTGTGTCCTGAGCTGCCATGGGATGGGGTGGGCCATATATTTAAAGGGAATAAGTTTTTAAAAAACACAGGAATAAGAAAACCCATCAAGACATCTGTCTGCCAAATCATGATCCCTTTTACACATCTCCTTACAGCCCCTACGTGCAGTCCTGCTCTTTGTTATAACTAAGGAAGACTGAAGAGTCTCCAGAATATCCTTTTTTTTTATTGCTGTGCTTATCCTCAAAGTCCCACACATACTAGACAAAGGATGAATGAGATTTAGGGGGAAAATAACAGCATTACAACACAATGAAATGTGGAGGGGTGAAAACTGTTTTATTTGGTGAATCCTTTTTTTCTTCGAAGAATGAGTGCAGCAGAGCGCCATCAATAACACACCAGGGAGAAGGAAAGCAGTGTGAAGTCAAACACATCTACCTTGGTAAAAATCATGGTCTAGTCCATTGTCCACAGCAACCAGTAACAATTAGAGAGATTTCCAAATCCCCAATTTCCTAATAAAATAGTTAACAACACAAAGCATTGATACCTAACTGTTGCAGTAAGATTAATAAATTTGTTAGGTGCCTGCAGAAGAGAAATAAGTCAGCCTGCTCACATTCATAGCCAAAATTCAGGAGAGTCATTACCATGTTGGCCTTTTACAGAAAGGTGTCTTGAATCATTAGATTTATGTGTAGCCATAAGTTATCTTGAAATTATTAGTTCTCCAAATTTCAGGATAAAAATCCCAAATCCTAGGCAATAAACATCAATCCATTATAAAGAAGGAATATAGGACCACTGTTACTGTGTGAGGGTCATGAGAACACTGCTCATTTCAGAAGAAATCAAAGCTATTACTTCCATCTTATGCAATCATGCCCATGAACTCAGAGATCCTTGAAATTCCTCTCCTGCGTTTTTCTTGCCCTGATTGAACAAATCACTCTCACTGGAATTATTAAACTGGAAGTGTAAATCCTGTCCTGACTGCTGTTGCACCCCAGTCAGTAGGAAATTTTGCTTATCAGTGGTGAAATTAATGCTTGAAAGGACAAAATAAACCACAAAGAAAGAGTGAGTGAAAGAGAAAACACAGAGAAGGGAAAAAAAAAACAACAAAACCCCCAAGAGACAGGGTTGCATTAGTCTGTGTTTTATTGCAAATACCTCTCTGATGGCAGCACTCTGCATAGTGTTCTTCAAGTACTCATGCAATCAAAATCTGAGAACTCTCCCTTTGGAATGAACTCCTCTGCAGGGCTGTCTTCAGCTGCATATGAAATGGATTTTTTCCATATTTCAAAAAGTTTGATTAATTGTGCCTGCCTTCACATCCCTTCTCGTAGCAGTGACAGTGTTTCACAGGGGGACTTGTTTGCTGGTGAGCTTGGCCAAGAAGTGCTACAGACTCACCCCACGTGGGCTGGTGAATCCCCAGTCCCCAAAGTACCATTTCTTTTGCCATTCTTAGTTCTTGTCAAATGCCAGATTTCTACAGAGAACCATGTGTGATACCAGTTCCTGGACGCCTTTTCCTGCAGCTTGTACCAGTAACTCAACAGAGCTGGGTTTCACCAAAGCCTGCTAATGAAAGGTTCTGTAATGTACCCATTGAGCCTCACAAGGCCTCATGTATAATACAATTGTGTATTTACAAGGAATCTGATTTTAAAAGCAATGTGCAAATACATGAGCATGAAGAAATTATCTTAAGAATGGCTGATTTCTGCAAACATCTTCAGCTCTTATGGAAAAATTCTATAGAAATCCAGTGGGGAAAAACGGATGTCTCTGAAGAAGTTTGGGGTGAGAAGGTTAATAGAAAAATCATATCTCTGGTGCAGAAAGTATTTTTTTCAGTGCACCTCGGTATAGCATTCTGTAGGCAGCTAAAAGAGAAAAAAAAAAATCTATCAGAAAGTAACATTTTCTAATCTAGTTGACTAAAGTTCAGCCCTGCAAAGAAATAAAGACTCTCTCAGCCCAGGAAACTAGCAAGTGTGAAAAGCAGATAGGAAATAATTTGTCAATAGATTTTCAGATATCAAATGGATGCAAGAGGTTAGAGCAGGCACAAACCTCTGCACAGAGCTTCAACTTGTCCAACATTTTCTTCAGCAGCTGTGGGAAAGCAAATAGTTTTCCATGAACCTTTTCAGAGGAGGGCAATAACAAAGCAGTCCCTCAGCAGCTGCTGCCTTTAATTGCTTTTCAGGTGCTCTCAACACTGGCACCTCTTCCCTGCTGCACGGACCAAAAGCCAAAGGAAGATTTCAACTAAGAGCCCAAGGGAAAAAAAAATTCTCCCTGGTTTAGAAGTCTGTTCAGTAGGTTTCTTGTTGAAAACAGAGTGTGCTTTTTCAAGGGTTTGCATTTGTAAGGCAAATGTGGGCATCCTGGTGACCAAAATAAGTCAGTGTGGGCACTTAATTCCTTTGGCCCCTTGCAAATGCACGCTAGGATCACTGATCCAACAACAAAGGGAATGCTGGGAGCTGGTCCAAGCAAAGCTCTGATTTAAGCTGCTATACACCAAATCACAGCAAACACTCCACTGATTTCATCTGCTGTGAAAAGAAAGCCCTAAACATCAGTAAATGCAACAGGAATTAGCTTTCTCTGGCAGTAAGGTTTTGTGGGTTTATTTATAGCCTATTAGTGCTCATGGAAGGCAAGGAACAATAATCTAAACCAGAGTCAGCAGTTCTGCTGCTAGTTAGAAAATATGCCATTTTAACAACCCAGTTTTCTCCTGGTCTAAAACCTCCTTGCCTTGTCCTGCTCTCCTGACTGTCCACCCTCACGCACTTCCCACCATTTTCATCTGGGCTAAGGGGTCCAGGCTCCAGGAATTCTCATCACCGCTGAGCACAGGGGAATGCAGGGAAGCTGTAAATAAATCTGCAACAGGCAACACCAGCCTTCTTCACCACGGGATGAAAGAAGAATGCAGTTCTTGGTTACTAACCGAATAACTGAACTACAAGGGCACCAGAATTCCCTGGGCTGGGTTAAATGATGCCCAGGTGCTGTGGAGGAGCTCTCCTCCTCTCCCTCCTCACCTCCAGGAGAGAAAGCACCCCAGTTTTCAGCAGTTCTGTGCATGAGCATTGGCAGTGAGGACTCAAGGGAGAAAGAAGTTAATTTTTGCAGTCAAGGCTCTGGAAATGATGCCACTGTGTATTTAGAGTCAGCGTCTCTGGGTAGACATTTTCCCTCTTGCAATAGAGGTTGGATGCAGTTTGCAAACCATGCCTGGCCATGAACTCCTGTCAGTGCACCAAGGAATTTTCCCAGGGATGGAAGTGAAGATGACTCCAGGCTGGACTGAAACCTGCTGGAGAGCTTAAAGGAGAGAGGAGCAGCAGGGTAGAGCTGGCCCATATAGGCATTACAACAGGTTGGATAGAGCAGCAGCAGAAAAAGTCAAGAAGATGTGTTCTGTGTTTCTGGAATAAAGCTGAATGCCTGGAGTCTGCTTTTGGCTTAGAAAGGGGACAGAGCAGCTGCAGAAATCAGATTGTGGAGGGCTGCCTGTTCCTGTTTGAAGAAGATGCTGGATGAGAGGAGTGTCAAGGGCTGCAGGGCACGTGAGGAGAGGAGGCCACTGGTGGAAGGCAGGTTTTAGGATCTCATCCATGAGTGTGACAGAAAAGGATAGACAGGAATGGGCTCACTTATAAGGCCACTTCAGTGTAAACAGGAGCAGTCAAAATGGAGTGATTCTTCCCTTAGACACCACTTTAGCAAAATGTAAGTGGAAAAATTCCTCCAAGACATAAAAAATGTTTTAAATTCCTGCCAAGCAAACCTGCTTCGAGCATGTGAAGCTCCAGGCTCCTAAGACAAAGGCTGACACAAATTACCTGCTATACAGCAAAGAAAGCTGCTCTAGTCACCCTGTGTTGCCAACAGCTTTGCAGAACCATATTCCCAGAAAAGAGTGGGGTAGGTAAGCACTGTCCATGTGTAGAACCATCACTGCTCGTGGATTCCTGGGACAGGACAGACATGAGGAGTTTTATGTGTTGGGAGGAGGAAGGAGGCCTGCAGGAGAGCAGACTTGATTATTAAAGAGATCACAGGCTCTGAGGTACAAACCACTATCAACTTCCACCTCTATAAAATCCATCCCATGCATACCAGGGCTCCAGTGCAATCCCCAGTAAGCAATGTCTCACTCCATGAATTACAGCAGAGGCAAGAGGACGTCCCACATCACGTCCCACTTCGGCTGAGGCACAGCCCAGAGGCTCAGCTGTGTGCCAGAAGACATTTATACCACATGCCAAGGCCTCTAAAGTCTCGTTGTTAACCTCAAACTAACCTCTTCCCTCTCCCACTACAGGGAATGATGCTGGGTAGTTCCTCTGCTGTGCAAATCTTTTCTTTGCTAGAAATCTCAGGTTTGAATTGTTCTGGAGCTCTAAGCTATCCGGCAGGTTTAATCATTGGCTACGCCACATGTGAGAGGATAATTCTGAAAAGGGTGCCTGGGATCCAGATTCTGGGGATCAGTGTATTGTCTGTGTGGCCCACAGAAGAAAACGGTTTGGCTGCTCCCATTTAAGCAGCAGCGAGCAGCAGAGCGTAAGGAAAGGAAATGCAAGGTCCTAAATGAATCCAATTACTCATGCCATCAATTTAGATTTACTCGAGTAGTTAGAGCATGCTAAATAAACAAAAATTGATTAGTTAGATCATGTTCATTTGAAATTTGACCATGAGTGGATGGATATTTATTTTCCAGCCTAATGGTAAAGGTTTGCCAATATGTTTCTGTGGTATTTAAAAGGAAGTCACTTGATTTTTTTTCATCTTGGATTTGCAATTATTCCCAGGATCATTTTCATCTGCAAGCCTTTTTTCCTACATAAGTGCTGTGCTGATGACAGGTGTAGGTGATGCTTTTTTGCATGTTTCAATCAAGCTAGGCACACTTACAAAAGAGTGTGTGCAGAATGAACCTTAAGGTTTGCCTCTTGCTCACGTGAAAATCAGCTACTGCCCACAGGAGCCAGCTCTGATTTTTGCTCTTGAGGGGAAACAGCAAAATATTACTTGAAACCTGAATCAGTTACAGAGCTATATCAGAGGGAGAAGAGGGTCTGCATGGGATTTGAAATGAAATCAAGCCAAGAAAGTGCTGGTGTAGCAGACCTGCATGCTGAGGTAGCTGAAGAACAATATTTCATGTTGACTACATCCCGTGCATTAGGAGGTGGGGGAAAAAATGGATGTTTTTATTTAGAAACAAGGGATATTTCCTGAGCTCCCATTTCCTCTTGATAAAATCACTCTTGTCCCTGTAACTCAAATATATCTCGAGGTGGGGACCTTTCTCTCTGCCACACAAAAAAAATAGATATAACTTTACCCAAAACTTCTCTGTAAAATGTTCTACCCCAAAGTTTCTCCTATGTAAAACACAGCAAGTATTATCTCCCCTCTGAATTGTTCTAAATACTCAATCTCTGACAAGAAAAGAGGAGAAATCATTTCTTCTGTGACATAAAAATCTTAATCTGAAGCCAGGTGAAATGATTATAAAGTAATGTGCTTCTTAACCATATTATTATCAGCCATCATTTCCTGTCCATTACTAAGTTTCTGAGATTGTCTCATGCACAAAAATGGAATTTAAAAAATAATTTATTATTTCCTTCACTGAAAACAGAGTTAGGAAGCAGGTATATGTAAAATAGAATATTCATTTATGACTGGCAGCGAGGTCTATATAATCTTATTTCTAGAAAGTATATCTTGATTTTCATTGGTGAAATTTTGTGGGTATTTGTTCTCTCTGTGAATTCTGCATTCAGTTCCAGTCAGTCTGTTTTTTGTACACTATTTTTAAGATGGAAAGACCTTGACAATATTGAGATAAAACCCAGTTCTCCCAACCGTGGAATATGTGTAGACAGAGCAGAATATTAAAATAAGCTCTGTACTGCGAATTGAAATAGTATTCTACCCAAGGCTTATAGAAAAATAACAAAGGTTTAGGTGGCAAAACTGGGCTGCTCCTTTGCAGCTTTTATTTGCTTATTTCATTTGTTGGTCATTATAGCTTTTCAACTCAGTTGGTTTTAACTTTTTCATTTCCCATGTCTCGGAGTGCCTGAGTCAGTCTTCCTCAAATAATGCCCTTGTAAATGAAATATTATCCTCTCCAATGTACTGCTAAAGAAATTAAAGTAGGAAATTAAAGTAGGAGCTATTAATTTCTTTTTAAAGAAATCAAAGTAGGAACTTTTAAGTTCCTACTTGGAAAAGAAAATCAGATCTGGCAGTTTAGGAAGACTGCAGTTGTGTCAGGTTGTATTTCAAGACGACAGCTCTATGTGCAGTCTTCTAATTAAAATGAAAAGATATTATCAGCTTATTAAATTAGCTTCCCATCTGGCAATTTTAATGTTTAAAATAATTTTTTTTGTGTGTTTAAAAAACATCCAAAACCAGCATAGCAAGTGCTAAACTGATCTTGATACTGTCACTGCAACTAAAGTCTTCCAAAAGATGAGGGTGTAGCAAAAAGTTGATAATCCTCACACAAGGTCTAGAAATAGAAGATGAGGGCCACTAGTGGGGAAGGGGTGAAAATGATGAATGTTTTGCTGACTCTAGATCAGGTTTTATTGTAAGAATTTTCCATGAAACACTCAGAATCCCCCTTCCATTGACCTCTGCATGTATTGGGAATGCCTCCAGCTGCCTTGGGACCAGCATCCGCCCTGGAGTGCTGCTCCTCAGAGAGAACAACAAGAGGAATTACTTCTCAACAATTATTTCAGAGTGTTCTGATCCTTTTAGCTGAGGGATTGTCTTACTTGGGAAAAAGAAATAAAAGAAAAAAAATCCAAGGAAATTCCAATGCAGTGTAGCTGCATGAGTTATCACTTAAAAAATCCTAAAACAAGGCTTAAGCTTGAATGCTCTTTAATTGAATTCATTCTTCTCCATTTTGTTTGTTTGCATCCATGGGAAATCGTGTGTATAGCTCAAAACAGCTTTTTGCTTATTTCTTTCTACTTCTCATCTGGAAAATCACTTCCTGATGCCTTGAAGTCTCCTCAGGACTATCCATGGGTTATCCAACAATGTTCTGGCCAACCGAGATATTAATAAAGAAGACCAGCTCTGCAGTCATTCCACTGCCAAAAGCTACACAGCAGGAAAGAAAGAGCTGACAAAATAGGAGTCCACAATGTTTTGTGAATGTTTTATGAATCAGAAGAATTTCTGGGAAAGTAAAATCTAACGGATAGCATCTGCTGTACCTGGCAGCAGCAGCCTAGAATAGATTCAAGTATTTCCAGGCTCATTGTTTATGATTCAAAGCCACACTCCTGAAGGTGCAGAGGCTGTACGGTCCCAGGGAGGAAGGACTGGAACCCACTGCACTGGTTCTGGGAAGCAGGGTGCTGGCCAGGTGATGAAGACAGGTCCATCATCTCAAAGTTCTCCCTTTTCTTGGCTTTCCGCTGCCTGGAGCCAGTAAATGAGGAGAAAAATTACAAAGGAACAGCTACAGACAACCATCTGCTGGAAGAGAAAGGAATACAACAGGAAGAATTACTCAGCTGGCTGTGAGAATAGCTTTTGTTCAAAGGTCGTCCCAAACTGTTGTGTTCACATCTGAGAATGGAGATGCTGAGACAGGGCAGAGGGACAGAGAGCAATCTCCCCTGGCAGCCCAGCCAGGAGCACTGCACTGCTCTCTGCAGGTATTCTCCTGTGCTAAGCTGCCAGCAAGGAGCAGGAGCACAAGCTGCACCCTTGTAGTTTACACCAGTGATAATTTTCAGCCATTTCTCCCGTGAGGAAAACCCACTGAGATGTCTATGGCAGCTTAATGGCCCTTAGCTTAGCTGAGTGGCCCTTAGCAAAGCCTTCACGGTGTCAGAAGAGCTGTTGTGCTGTGTTAAGGGAGGGATGATTTTACTGCAGCTTTCTGCTACACTTAGAACACACTTTTTTCCCTGTCAGTGAGTGCCCCCATCCAGTCATGGAGTGCAGATTCAGAGGAATGTGTTTCCATGCAGTAATGGGCCTGGGATAAAGACCTCTGATATCCACTTGGGATTCTGGCCCAGTAGTAATGAGGCAGTAACATTAATGTTGGATACTAAAGCGAGAAAGAGATTTTTAGCCCTTAAATTATTGTATTCGGCTCCCTCCCCAACAACCCTGTCTCCACAGGAATGGAAAAATAAAATCAGAGAGAAGAATTCTGTTAGCAGACAAGGCAAGAAATTCAATACAGATGACATTTGCTTTGCAAAGCAATAAAATAAGCTCCATCTGTTTAACAGTTAGGTACTTTCAGATAGGCTTTAGCACAGAACATTTAGAACATTTTCAAAACATTGCAATGTTAAACACTCAACCCTCAGGACAGATGTGGGGTGGAGATGAGGAATTGGAGGCAGAGAAGTTGAACTGCGGCAGAATTCCAATTAGGACTCCTGACTTGTGGGGTTTTATCCCAGGAGCAGAATGTCTGCTTTGGTTTTGCTGGGTGAAGCACCCAGCATGGCAAAGGGTAATCAGCATTTCGAGCTGGGCATCTTTGAACTTGTGTTCTCCAGCACAAGAGGAGTGGGACATCAGAGACGTGATCCTACACGAGCCACGGTGGCTCACGCCTACCCAGCTGTCAGGATTCCTTGGGTCCCAGGGCTATGGACCTGCTCCTGCCTCAGCAGTGCTCTCTTCATGGCAGCTGATGTTTGCAGCCCTGGCCAAGACCCTCTGCACGTGACTCTGATGTTCCTCTCTGCTGCTCGTTCTTCCAAGTCACAAACACCAGAAATGTGGTTTTAAACAGGGAGCTCTTTTCTTACTGCAAGGGAGTGTGCCAGTGTTTAGCATTTCAGGGCCAGTCATCCCCACAGAAGTGCACATCTGCTTTCTCTTGAGAAAACATGATATCCTCAGCTCAGCCTTGTGCAGGAAATCATTCAATTGTTTGTAATTAGTTTCAAAGGGCAGCAGTTCCCACTCTTGTGCGTGGGTCAATGAGAGCCTAGGAAGGGCTACCAAGGAACCAGAGCAATTAGCATGTGGGCACCTAATCAGCTACTGCAAAATGCCCTGAAATACAAAGGAGAATAAAGCCTTGGCACATCTATTTCTGACACAAACAAAAGCTTCAATTATTATTGGAGCAATATGCAAAATACCTATCACAGTTTCATGGATATTCAGAAACAACAGCTGCTCTTTTTGTGGCTGTTTGTGGTTGAGACCTAGCAGAGGTTAAAAGTTCATTGTTTCCATTATCCTCAATCTATATGTATATACACATAGCAATTCATGGAGGTATGGTGAGGCTGGGTGCATCTATTGGCATTCTCTTCCTAGGAGGGGGGCTGCCCATGTGTGTCTGCATGATGGAAAAATCTTGTTCATTAGCTCAGGATGCTCATATTATGTATATTCTATTAAGCACATATTGAATATGCATCTCATTTTCATTTCAATTAGGATCTGAGGACTGATTTCATTCATGACTATTGATTCCTTCCAGGCCATTTGCATTTTATTCTGTTCATTATTATTTATAAGCTCTGTGCTCTCTGAGGAATTCATACATCCCTCTCGTGATTGCCCCCAAGTGATGAATTATACACACATATATGTCCTTCAAAAACCAACACAACAAGCCCTACCTTAATCCTCTGCTCTTTCTGTGTATTTATGGGGCTTTCTGTGCTTGGCTCTGGTGCCTCCTGTTGGGTTGGCAGCAGGTGATGCTCTGCACTGTGAACTCGATTTACTGCATGACAAGCCGTGGTACCGCCTGGAGTTTTCCAGCAGAAAGACATATTTTGCCCCCAGCTCTGGTGGGAAGTATTTCCCTGCCCTGTCAGGGCACTGGGTCCCCAGGAGCAGTTGACAATGTGACAGCTGAATCACAGATACCTCCTCTCTTCAGAAAATCACTCCTGACTTTTGTCCCTGACTCATGAACCAAGACAAGAAACACTTCACTCCCAAATCCTTTCCCTCCCCAAGGACACTCTCCTGCCTGACATTTCAGAGTGTCATAGGATTAATTAAATGTTCTTCCCCTATTTTTACAGGAAGGCTGTGTCCTTTTAGGCAAGATACTGTGTTTTTAGTGTTTTAGAGAGAGGTTTTTGTTCAGTGGTTTGCACACACTGATGTGTGTGACTGAATTTGCTGGTCCCTGAACTCCATGGGGGTGAGTGAAGAATTGGAGATTCTTCCTGACACGTGGAGGCTCCCCAATGCCTTTTGATGATTTGACAGGTACTGCCTGAGATCAAATTTGCACAATCCCCAGCTTGGAATGAACAGACAGGAAACTTCAAAAGAGCCGGAATTGCAGTTTAAATTGAAAACAAGTTGTGTTTTCATTGGAAGAGCTATGCAATAATTAATTGCTTACTTAAATGTAGGTTTAGATCTGAAGGGTCTTTTGAGAGATTTAAGAAAGTCTACACATTAAATCTGATAGGAACATATGCTCCTAGATTGTTTTGATCTATGCTAACAGAGCTGGAAGGACACAAAAGTGCAATAGAAATAAAATACAAACTAGATTTTTCCAGATGCAGAGGAAAGTCGTTTTCTTGATAGAGTTTTGATGCAAATGGATAAAAGGAGAAGAGGAAAAACACATTAGGGCATTAATTTTTCTTTTAAGAAATTAAGCCCTCTGACCACAGTTCAGGCTTTCACACACCCATCAGCTAAAGCAATGGCATCACACCACGTGTGCAGTCAGACAGGAAGAAATGAAACCCTGGCTATCAGGCCTGCCAGTGTTTTTCTCCACTCCCATGAGGAATCCTGTGTGATCATATCAAGGTGCAACAGAAGACACGAAGTCCCAAGACATTTCCCCAACACTCCTGTTAAGGGCAGGCTTAAGCTGGATGGATGTTATCTAGAGATTACATTCCTGACTCTCCAGTGACTGATTAATAATTACATCCTGGCTGCTCCTAAGGGGGATTAGCATGGAAGGAAAGAACTCACAGTGCAATCTCAACTGAAGTGCTGAGGATTCCCATATCGAAGCAGCTTCTCAGCTCACAGGCATGTAGGGTAGATGGATAGGAAAGAAGGGAGTAGGAATGTTACAAAGAGAGGAAATTAGTAAAGCTTTCACAACTATACCAGGCATCATTTAACAGAACAAAATGAATGAGATGTTAACCAAACTTTTAATTTCTTGCAGCAAAAGGAGCATAAGAGTATATATACTTGCAAGGAGGGAGAAAGGGCTCCATAAGATGCTTCTGGAGTTTGCTGCATCAAGTCAAGGAGAGTTAGCTTCTAGAATTCTTTTTGCCTGTGGTCAGACACATCCAACTCTGAAATTCCAGCCAGTTTCTGGGTCATACTTCTGAAGAAACCCATCCTATTATTTGGATTTTCAGTATTTTTTAAGCTGGGGCAGCCAGCCTTAATAAAAAACTCCTGTTATAAAAGTTGCTTATTCCCAAAACTGCAGGTGGGGAGGATTTATTTCTAAATAAATTATCAATTTTGCCTGTACAGATCTGCATATGAGAAGCTCACCTCTTTACTGACAGCTTCTGGGATATGCCTTAAGAGTCCCTGGGTAGATACATTTCCCTATTTCATTGTAAAAATAAAAGCCCATTTCTGTCAAATACAAAAGGCGTTGTTGACACCAGAGACCACTCATGGTAGAAGTCAATTACGTTATACATACCCCTTAAAAATAAAAAAAAACTGTGATTCTTTCATATGTAAACTGGGTATTCCCTAATTTGTCTAGAAATAAATGCCATTAAGCAGCCTCCAATGCAGCAGGGCTGATCAAAGGGTCCTTGCCTCTCCAGTGAAGATGCCAAAGTGGTTCATGCTTCCCAAAAATCTGCTCAGCATGGGTATTTTACTCCTTGAGTCGAAGTTACCAGCACCCTGCACAAAGGCAGAGCTGGGGGCTGTACGATGGAGATAAGACCCAGAACGAAGCACTCGCAGATGGCAGTTGCCATAAAAGAGCACAAAGGATTCTTTAATTAAGCCTTCCCTTCCCCTTATTAAAATTCAGGAAAGATTACCAAGGAATTTGTACTGTATCTGGAAAACAAATCATAACAATTACAGCAGACTGCCCGAGGCTGGCTAGATTGTAGCTTATTATTCCACAAAGGCTTGATAAATGTGTAAATTTATATAGAAGGCTTCTGCATGTCATCATTGCTGTGCAAAGACTTCCCGCTTGCTGTATCCAGTTTTAGAAGGAAGACCAGCTGGCTAGAGTCCCTTGAATTATTTGCTGTTGTTGTTGAATTTTTAAAATACATATAAATTATGTCTCACATTTACAGTTTATCTCCAAGCTGTCAAACGGGGACTCATTCCTGCTCTTTTTGATGCCGACTGAAAAGACATCTAACTCAGTTAACCCTCCGGCCCCACATCCCTTAAACATCACCAAAAACTACGGCTTTAAGATTCTAAATGTGCATTTTTAAATGCCACAGGCTTCCCCTTAAGGAAAAAGCAAATTCCACAGCATAATTGGTTTATACCTATGAGCTTAACTGCCTTACAGGCATAAAATAGATCTGCATATGTGCACATCTCTAAGGACAGTCTGTATTTCCCCCATAATTGATTAAATGGTGGATCAAGTGGGGCAGGTGAATCACTCATTATATGCACGTCCTCTTAAAAGGGGAGCTTTGAACAAAGATCAGGGCCAGGCTTGATCCTCTTCACCACACCCTTTGCATGTGTGATTCCACAGAGAAGACGAGCAGTAGTGTGATTTATTGGCAAGGTTTATGGATTATAGTGCCCCAAGGGACTGCCAAGATGATCTTAGCCAACTCCCCTGCATAAACCAGACCAGAATATTTCTCTGAATTAACATCTGGATGAAGACCAGCTGTTGGAAAACACATCCACTCTTAATGAAAACCTATCCATCAGTAGATAATCCACTAACAGTCCCGAGGAAATGAAGCAGGAGCATCATTTTGGGATGTGCACCCACCCAAGCCAACATCTGTGCCTGGTCCATCTCTCTAGTTCCACTATTCTCCTGAGACCTCGGGTTCCAGCATTGCGTAGGGAACTCCTTCATCATTCTCCTGGATATATTGCTATTTTTGCAAGTTTAAAGTCATTTATATGAAACTGGTTCAGTGTATGTTTGCTCTAGAACAGAGGAAAATGTCGATTTTTGAAAGAGAGTGCTTATGCATTCTGTTTCCCAAATGTAACAAAATAAATGTGAGGTTCTTAGACTGTCTTCTAGCCTGGCTGTGGTGACTTCACCTTTTCTTGTAAGATTTTAAATATTCAGATACGTGCAAATCCCATTTGCAAAGAAAATACCAAGCACTTCCACAGTGCCCAAGAGCTCACAGCACCATGTGAGCACTTTGCAAATATTTTAAATTCTGCTCATTTTGCCAATGGCACCTTGAAGCCAGGACTCCAGGGTCTCAACCCATCATGCTGGCAGCTGAGTTTAGCTAAATCAAACAGATCCAAGGTACAGAGCTCCACAATCTGCAGGTAGAGACGTGGGCTGGAATGTGGTGTAACCAAGGCCATGATGAGAGACTTGGCAAAGAAAAAGGGAGAGTCCTTCAAACTTCCCACAGGAGGGAAAAAGACATAAGGGATTCTGGGTTTGTAGTGTTTTGCTGTTTTTATTTTTGATTTTAAACTACATTTCTCATTGCATCTCTGTGTAAATAATCAAAAGAAGATATTCGGCAACCTTCTCCAGAACTAGTCTTTATTCTTGCTTTTATTCAAAAACACTCTGGCTGGGCTTGTCCAATAAATCAAAGTCTTCAGCTGATCATGAAATTAATAAATAAGGTGACACATTTGCTCTCCACTGCAGATGAGATTTCCCATTTCATGCTTCAGTTGCCTGAAGTAAGAATGCAAGAGAGGGAGATTTTTTCCTGTGGTGGTAAGGAAAGCTGATGAAAGATTACCTTAAAATGCCTCATAAGGGACAAACAAGCAAGAGACAAGGGTTTTTTTTTACCTTCCCTTAGAAAAGATAAAAACAAATAAATAAACGAAATAGAAGGGAGCATACTTTATATTGATTTTCCTGCTCTGCCTGCATGAAGGCATCCCTCTCCCAGGGACTGCAGGGAGAGAGGAGCTGAAATGAAGAGATGAACAGATGCCACAGGTGTGTGGGCTGGGCACCAACGCTCCCAGTGCTGCCCACGCCTTGCAGGGCTCCTGCTGCCAACTCCTGTCCCCTCAGGTCTCTCCACTGAGCACTCACAGCCCTGTCCCTAAAGCGTTAATTTAAAAAAAGAGGAGTCCTCCTCTATTAAAATAAGAAAAAAAAAAAAAGGTTGGTGCTGGTTCGAGGGGGTTTTGGATACTTTTGCAGTACCTGGAGGGTTTGAAACACATTTTGAATTTCAGCTGAACAAAGGAGCCCCCCCCAGTTCCTGGGCTAAAATTGCTCTGCAAATTTGCAGAGTGGCACCAAAAGATGGATGCACTTCAGGGAATCAAGAAAGAAATTCCAGCCCCGACTCATGTTCATGAATATACATGCACATGACCCAGCCATGTATTCTTTATTAAAATGATCTCATTGATAAGCAGTGAGATACATAAATAAATAAATAAATAAATAAATAAATATCTCATCAAAGTAGCTATGGCAGTTTTTAAAATTTATTTTAATAAAGGGAGACAGGAGGAGGTCTGTGAATTCTGAAATATACTCTTTGCAGGGATGAAAGCGTCTGGGAAAATACAAGACATCATTACTTTTACTTAGAAGATGGCTTAATTATATTTTTGACAGAATGTTTGAAGTTAGATGGTGTGGTGCATTCTTCAGCAGCTAATGAAAGATTGCAGCTTCCCCTTCAGCTTGATAGATTTGGAATGTCTGTCCTATTAGTGCAAAGAGGGAAATAGTCTGTTAAGTGTTCTTAAGGCAATGGGGAACTTCAAAAAAAAAGAAAATATCTCTTTCACCTACAGGATAAAATAAATTGCATATGGTCAGTGTTTCCTTGTTCAGAATACCAAGCTGATCATTGAGACACAAATCTGCATCTCTCCAATATAAATAATTTTAAATTATTGTTAAGAAATAGTGTTTTCCTTTCAAAATAAATGGAAAAGAACGGAAAGATCACAAAGACCAGTAAAGCTCCCTTTAAAAAATAGATTTGCATTTTGTTTGAAAAATAAGACAGGAGGAGAGGGGCGATTTTGGAGGATCTTCATCACTAGTGGTCATAACAGCAAGAAATGGTGCTGCTGAGGGGCTGCTTTTCTGGGCAGCTCTCTCTGCCCTCTTCTTTCCTGCGTGCAAAGCAAGTTACATTGACACACAAAACCCCAACCCTCCCATTTCTATTCATTATTTGTATAAAAGACCTTGAATGCTTGTTAAATGTTAATTTGTAGATTAGGATATGCACTGATTGCAAAAGTTTTGGTAAATCATGACTGAGACAACCAAAGTGTATTTGAAAAATATTTCCAAGAGCACCGTGATGTAAATCATTATAAGGATAAAGAAAAGATGTTACTACAAATGAATTAACTAAACAGTGAAATAAGATATCCCAAAAGTACTGTGAAATAATGGCAAATAAATATGCAAATTCAATTTTTTGTTTTCTAGAAGAAATTTATTTGGAAGATATTCCCAACCTTTTGTTCTCTGTCCTGCCAGACCAAAGAGACTGTGAGTATGAAAGATTTAACAAAATGTTAGAAAAGCTTTGATTAGTACTAATTCTTCTTTGATTAATAGTAATTAAGTTTCTGTTTAAAATACTTCTACCTTTCAAATTTAAATGGTTCATTACAGATACAGCAAAAATGACAAGGTTTAATTTATTTTTTCCATTCTCTGTCTAACCTTGATATCAAGAAGAGCCTGGATTCCTAGTCCCTCCTTCACCAGGGATGCAGGGAGACTGTAGGATTTGCATCCTACAGCAAAAGGCTCATTATCACTCACTGTGGTGATGAATTCGTGAGCTGAACAGAAATTTCTCAGCTGTTGAAGAATGTATTAAATGCTCCCAATATACATTCTAGCAAGTTAATGAATATATATATATGCGTGTGTGTATATAAAAATGTTAACTTATAAATAAATCTTCCTCTCCTCTATGAGTCTTTATGCCATTGCAAGTTAACCCCATAAACCCTGGTTAATTTTATTTAACAGAGGTTCTGTTTATGCCAAGGGAGTTACAGACTGGTTGATGCCACACTCAAATGCTGGACTGGGTAAAATCAGGGATTATGAAATCTAGAGTTCATGGGGGCTTCTCAGAAGCTGAATGCAAAAGACAAAACTGATGTTAACACACTGCAGGATTAAAAAGAGACAGGAACCTTCAGACATGGGAAAGCCCTGAGCTAGACCTGGCCTCCTTGATTCATAGCTGCCACTCACATTAATTCAGCTCCTCTGCATACAAACACCAGGCTCCCAATGGGATACTCCCTGTTCCCTTGGATGTCCAGCCTGTACCAACATCTACAGCAGGATCCTTCCATCTGCAGTCAGGCAGGAGATCAAGAACTCTCAGCTTCAGATAGAGCTGCTACCACTCCATCTATCTATATCTGGCATTTCAATATTACTGACTGAGCATTACTCACTGAATCATCTTTTTAGTCTCCTTACAGAGGAAGAGATCGACAGCACATCCAGGCTATTCCCAAATGATGAAACCCAGATGTGGTCCCTGCACCCTGCTCTTACTCCTGGCTCCATCTGAACCTTTGTTTTGGGACAAGGCCATCCCTACAGAGCTGATGCACTCTTATTCCAGATTTCAGCTACTCAGCCTGGGGTGAGATCCTAGCAAAAGTAAGCCAATCTGTACTTTAGAAGTAAAGCTCCTTCTTCAGAGTTAACTCTGTCTTGGAGCTTAACATGACTCTCTCAGACACCTGAAGCCAGCTCTATCCTCTCTAATAACAGATAAAGTAGAACAGATGTCTTAGTTTATTACTTTTTCCTTTCCCTGGTTCTATTGAAACCTCAGTTTTTCAGAAAGTTGAGTGTAAATCAATGAGCCTTTTCCCTATAATTATCATCAATAGCTGTACACTACAATTTCCAATGCAGAAAGCAGACTCTGCTTTTCCTGTAGTTTGATCCTGTCTACTCTGCATGCTGCTGCCTGCAGGAGATTCAGAGGGCAGCAAGGCTGTGAAAACTGTGTGGGATGAAACCCTAAACAGGAAAGAATCTGTTGTGCAAGAAGCCTTTTGTCAGCTGAAAATTGCACTTGTAAAAAAACACAGAAATCCAAAAGCTTGTGGTTAAAGAGTAACATCTTTAGCCCTAATTTATACTGACAGCACAATAGAGCTATTGCTCAGGCTCTGCCTGCTCTCGCCCCATCACAGCAAGGGTGTTATTAAGTGATAAATCAATTTCTGCAAGGCAAACTGGAGATTAAGTCCTTATACAATGTTCATTTGCAATTGAAAGCAAAGAGAAATACCCTGGGACAGGGGCTTGGTGACCCTTTTCAAGGGCCAAGCTTGAATAAACACCCCACATGCCAGCACAGGGCTGAGATCAGTATTGCAAGTCCTGAGTGAATGTTATTTTTCAGCATCTGATCCACTAACCGTTTCTTCTTTAAATTAGTAAATTCCCTGAATAAATAATTTGGGTTTAGATGGTCACTGCTGAGAGAAATGTCATTCTTTAGTTCTGATTTTCCAACAGGTCTCGCTGTTGGAAAACAATGCTCAAATAGCCAGATCAGCTAAGACCAACACCTGTCTCATCTCAGATCCCCTGCCAGGTGAGGGGCAGAGCCTGATAATTCAGAAGAATTCACAGGGAAGCCTGTCAAGGAGCAGATCTGTAAGTGTCTGTTCACAGACTCTCTCAGGTACAGCACCTGTGCTTTGCCATGTGAGGTAAGAGCATCTCCCTTTGGGCAGTCGCTGTGCTGGTTACATCCTCTCCCGCAGCCAGGGAAAGCTGGAGTGGAAAACTCCCCACATCCATTCACAGTGCCAATAACAAAAAACCAAATGGGAAGAGCTCCCTGTCCCAGCTTCTTCCAAGCAATTTAACTGGCAGTGCTGTGCATGGAATGGAGGCAGGGAGAAAAGGTGGGAAAAATGAGAATTTTTCCATTCATACTGGCAGTAGCTCAATGAAAGGGCCTCCACAACAACCCCCTTCGAGGTGGTATTGAGTGCTCAGGCAGCAAACACAGATGGGAACACCTGTGAGCCAGCAGGAAGTGACACTTCATGGAAATGCAATTACTCAAAGATCAGGGTGAGCTTGTGAGGCAATGTCTGCTTTCTTCTCCTTGCTAATACCCCTTCAGCAGTGCTGCAAGAAATGGAGACAGCCTAACATCTCTTTTTCCCTCCGTGTGAAGCCAGCTGCTCAAAAGATGTGATTACCCTTCTCCTTTGGGTCCTCTTTTCCTTGAGGAAGAATTTTGGCACCATTTGTCACCTCACCAGTTGAGCTTTCCCCTGGTTCAGTGACCTCTGTAGCATCTTAGAAGTGAATGATGCACATCTTTAGCCATTACAGGAGTTCCGAGATAACCTCTGGGTCAGCTTTAGCTCCAGGTTTAATCTTAGAATCTTCCACTAAGCCAAATGAGTTTTCCATTTTGTTTAGGGTTTTATGTTTTGCAAGAGACTCTATAACTGATCCATCCTTGACTGTGGTAGCTGTATGAGAAAAGCAGGAGGGAAAACTGCCACAGTATGGGAGAGTGAAACTGTTTAGCAGCAAAGGGATTAGTGGTTTGCAGGCAAACTCATTTCAGAAGCCATCAGAGGAGAGAGGAAATCCTGCCTTTCCACTCCTTCCTCAGTGTGCCCCTCGCACTGAAGGACCAGGCTTTCAGTAATTCCAGACTTTGCTCACTGGAATGGGTTAGGGAGGGCTCCCAGGAGCTCCTCAGCTGGGAGGTATGAGGGGGTGGCAATCCCTGTGTGTCAGGGGCTGAGTGGAAATTTCCACATCTGACACAGAGGATGGGAGCTGAGGGCCTCCTGGAGCTGCGGGTGCCCAGCTCCCTGCAGGATTTCCCCTGTCATTAATGGGCTCTGTGTGTTTCTGTGGTCTCATTAACCATGCAGCAGCCATAGCAGGGCCATTGCTGCAAATGGCACCACTTCAGATCATTACTATAGATTGCCACAGCATTATTTCTCTCCCAGCAACAATTTCATTTGAGCTCAACCAGATTCCATCAAATATTCAAATGCAAACAGATATTTAACTGCTGTGGAAGGTGCAGTTGCTGGCAGTGAGTCAAGGCTTTCAAACATTTTCGTGTTTTTTTCAATCATTCCCTCCATCCCTGAGGTGTTTATTGAGAATTACCAGGAGGGAAGACATAACTTAGCAATGAATGGGGGTAGGAAAAGGGAGCAAACCTCTAAACCACAGCCAAGCAATAAGCAATGCACTTTGTCCCCAGAAAACTGTTTTCAGTGTTTCTGTTTTCTTTAGCGCTGGTTGTATTGTGATTTGACAAACAAAAATGCCATAACCTAGAGTCCTGTGGCTGATGCATTCAACCTCTTTTTGTCTCACCCCATTCAGGTTAAATATAGTTTAAAATAAATTTTTTAGTGGTGTTCAGCACTTCATAAAAGCACACAAACCTTTAGAAAAATCTATTGCCTTCCTCCAAATCTTTGGTGTTTATATGTTTTCCCACTCATCTGGGAGCTGCCCTTACTGGACTTATCATCAATAAAAACAGGACTTACTCTCAAGGACAAAAAAGAGTAACAAAGCTCTAAAAGAGACCAAAACGACATTGAGGTCAGGTTTTCCCCCTGAGGAGCAGGGAGATGGGGCTGCTGCTGCCCTGGAAGCCCAGGGCCCCACTGGGCAGCAGAAGGAGCAGCAGCATCTCCAGTGCTTACCCAGGAACAGCAGCACAGCAAAACTGAGTGTCGGATTCAGGAATCCTCCTGTAAAAGCCAAACTGCGCACAAAGTGTGTCCAAGTCAGACACCACAGCTTCTCCTTCATGAGAGCAAGGGTGGGTGGAAAGTAGGTCAGCATAAACCACGGAGCTCCTGCTCCTGCATTCAGGGCATGGCTCTAACACCTCCAGTTCGGCAGCAAAACCAGGCGGAGAAGTTGTACCACTGCAGTCAGTCCCTGACCTCTCACCACCACCCACTTCCCACTCAGCTGTGCCAGCAGGGCAGAGTTGAGACAGCCTTCACCTTCCAACCTCATCTCCCTAACCTGGGCACTTAGATATTGCACAGCAATATCTAAGACTCCAAAAAAGGCTGTTGCCCTGGGACTGTTCCTGTTGTGTAATTGTTTAGGAAGCGCGTTGTGGAACAAGGCACCAGCACTGCTCATCGAAGCTCTTTATCAGAGACCCACTCTTTTCCATTCATGTAGCACGGTAATTTGTTAACCAACAGGTAGAAGGCCATAAATAAAGAGTCCAAAAAGAGGGGAAGGGAGATATGGAGAACAAAGACATCGGAGCACAGCCCACTGCTGGAAATAGCAATGTGAGAACATTCCAGCGTGCGGGAGATTTAAGTTTTTCATCTTCGTGTCAGGGAATTTTGTTGCACAAAAGACAACAAAAAGAATTCAAAGCAGTTTTGCCCCCATTCTCTTCATGATAGGAATCTGTTCCTTTTGCAAATAAACCATGTTTTCCCCAGCTCATCCCTCTCTGAATGGAGGAGCGGGCAGAAACAAATTAATCATGCTTACACTGCCTATTTGGTTTTTGCTCATTGCTCTAAGCTCCTTTGTGATCTCTCTCAAAATATTTTCATCTATTTGCTTAGAGAGAAACTTTCCTCCAGGCAGTAATGCATAATAAAGTAATACAGGACATTGCAGCAAATTTCATCTTGCAGAAAAAAACCAAACCAAAACTAGGTAGATTTGGTCTCCCATTTGAATTCCCATTCACTTACCTAAACAATAATGCTCTTATCCCCACTGTGAAAGGAAAGTCAATATGTTGCACTTAATGATGTTTTTCTGTGGTCTGTCTGTTCTCTGCATTCTAATTTTCAGTGTTAACTTCCAGACACATCTAATGTTTCATAAAAGGCAATGATCCATTTCAAATTCCTTGGGACATGTCTCATTTTCTGAAAGATGTGAGTTGTTTACTGCTGGCTGAGAAAAAAAAAAAAGTCTTATTTCTTGCTGCTGGCCTTTATATCCCTGATTTTATGTCTTTTTAAATCCTGATGGAGAAAACAGAAAAGGTGTTGACCCCCATTTTATGGACTTTCTACCCAATCAGTTTTCCTCTCGCTGATTTACTAGGGTTAATTGTACATCCTGCAAGGGACGTTTTCAAATTGTTAAGGGCAATATTTTCGTAATTGTAGTATTTAGATAGATGCTGGGGGTCTTGGCTGTGTTTAGTGACTGTGTTTGTCTGGTTTGTCATCACTGTCTCAGCCCTGCACAAGGGCTGCCTGCCTTTTGCTGTTCCTCTGCTGCTCCACAACTGCTCCTCTCCATTGATTAATGGAAGGTATCCTCTCTCCCTCTGCATCTTCACTCATTCCTTTCCTGGGAAACATTTCCAAGTCCTGATAATTGCAAGAGGGATGCCCTTGGGCTTTCTGGGCATCTTTTCCCAATTAAAGTCCTGCATGGATACAAAAGCACCCCTTTTCCAGGGACAGATCTTGGCCTGCACTGAGGGAAGTGGAAGCAGAGTTTACAGGTGATATCTTCCCTGTGTTTTGGTGTAAATGTCTTGACCCACCTCGCTTGTCCCAGTTGATCCTGCATAGCCTTTGCCTCTTATTTCCAGGCCTTAGGGCATAGAGCAGAGGGGAAAACAGCATTCTGCAAAATCCTGCTGATATTCCAGGAAGTGCTGATGCCAGGAGGGCCTGAGCTCTTCTGTTTCACTTCTGAGTGCAGTGATCAGGGCAGCATGGAGGGCAGGGAGGGCAGATGAATATCCCTGTGGGATTTCCATCAGGAGTGATGCTCAGCACACCTCCACAGCCCATGGCCCCGTGGAGCCTCTTGGCTTGTGCTGGCACAAGGACACACGTGGGAAACCAGAAACCCAGCACAGCAGGACAGCTTTGCCTCTCTGTGCAATTACACAGCACAGAGAACAACCCTTGACACCCTCAGTAATGCTCAGGCATCAAAGTCAAATAAGCACCAGCTTCATGGAGGATTTTATGTATTGATTTGTAAATAGACAAACCAATTTTGCCTGGCTCCCTTAAGACATTATTGATATTTTCTGCTGTAAAATCTTCCCTTCTTTAGTGTGTATTTATCGAGGACAAGGAAAATAAATGACAGGATTCGTGTTTCATAAGGGTAATTCTGGAATGAACTGTCAAAGATTTTGTTTGCTATTTCACTTGTTCCACAGGTTTTAAACTGATATTGTATAGAAAAAGACTAGAATTGTTTTACCCATGCTGTATTCGTTCAGTTACATTTTTAATTGATCCAGTGCTCTGGGAGTCACTCAGCCTCTTATATGAGTCTCTTGCATTTGCAGGTTGTTGATTATTCACACAGAACTTCTCCTGAGAAAATAAAAATAAGATTTAGTGTACCTCTTTTGATCTTTAACCACCACTCTTAGCAACAGATGGACAATGCCTTGGTGAGGAGGGACATTCTGGTGCAGGGCACCCAAAAACTAATGGTCCAGTGCTCAACACTTGCGTGATTTCTCTATAGGCAGAAACCACAGTTAACTAAATGCAATAGCAGTAAGTATTGAGGGTACCCATTTGCTCAAAAATCCATTAAAATAAAAAAAGTCCCTTAGTATATTAACCAAATGTACTGAAATCTGCTGTGCCTTCCACCAGTACTGATTAATAGGGTTTAGAGGAAAGTAAATCCCCTTGTGCTCCATAAGTGCAAGGCTATCGAGGTATCCAAACACACCCAAGCAATGCCTCACTGGATATTGAAATACAACAGGGAGCATAATTCCCATTGCTGCTGTGTATTAGATTAAACCCTAGCCCTTTGTGATCCTAGCACAGAAAATTTTCTAGCTGAGAATATCCCAAGTGTTTTCACTAATTAACCATTTCCAGAATCTACCATCCCTAACGCATGAGTCAGATTCCAGGAAAGTGTGATATTTTAACTTTTTTTAGTGCACCTTCTGCTTCCTAAACCCTAGCATTGAATTCAAGCTTTTCTGTGGAATCCTGTAGCTGAGATTTCTATCTAATCGTGCATCTGCAGGAGATTCAGTGCTGACATTTCCTAAGAGTCAGTGAGTTTCATCCTGGCAATGAAGAAAAATCTCTATTTCCATCATTTTCCTCCAGGATGCAGGTTTTGCAATACTATTCTGTGGTATTCCAATGCATAAAAATATGGGAAAGACTTTTGTTGTAAGGTTCACAGACAGGTTATTTCAGGTGGTTTGGAACCATGTGACAGAGATCATCCCACTGACTGAACAGGACAGCACCAAGCCCTGTGTGGGCAGGGTCCCCATGAAAAGCTCTGGGCAGGGTCCCAGCCTGTTTGATTGGCTTCCAATTACCTGAAACAGAAAGGTGAGTTCTTTTCCCTTGCTCTTGCCTCTTCTGGGCTAAAAGCCAATGCAGTTACAAGAGCCCAAAGCAGCCAAGCTCCTCACATCAGAGAGAACATCAGTTTGCAAGACACAGGCTCGCCTTGCTGCCAAAAACTCACAGACATAATAAAAGAAGGCGTAATTTTTAATCTCCCTTTGGGCAATACTAAAAGAGAATTCGAAGGGGATGGAGAATTAAATCCAAATGCAGATGTTCAGCATGGTGTGGGCTGTGCTTTTCTATTTCATTATCAGCTGCTTTCTGTTGGGGACAAAATACCGTTTCATCACTTGAAGAGCTCCAGTCTTTTACACACCACCTCTTCAGCTAGGAAGGAATTAAGGACTATTGTGAATGTTTTGGTAGTGATGAAAGCTTCAGTATTCATCATGCCAGCTCTCCTATTCATGGAGAAGCCGATCTGTGCTGCTGGAAAACTCCACCAGCTACACCTCTCTCGGGTGATTGTGAAGCGTCTGTGCACAAAATCAGTCCAGATCCATCTCCCTGCCCTGCCCTGATTGTGGGAGCCAATTTCTACTGAAACTGAAAGTGAATGCAAAAGACAGGAAATCAAATTTATTGCTGTGGGAGATCCACAAACTGAAAAACTTCAGATGAGGCATTTTTCATCCACAAAGAACAGCACTCAGGGTCACTCTGTGACATCTCTCCACATTAAGCATTTTATTGATTTTTATCTTTCTCAAGCTTGAAGGGTCTTTTAGATCATTAAAACTCAGGTGAAAGCAATCTGAGCGAGGGTAAGGTGTGATGGAGCCAAACTTCCTCCCACAGGGCAGCCACAACAAAATGCCTACGTAATTGTCAGTCGGAAGCAGTTTCTTTGGAATCCTCGCAGCAGCTTAAAAAATAATGATGACCCTCTGTCCTTCTGCTCCATTACCCTCAACATACTTTTTCTTTCACATGGATTCATGCCATAACATGGACAAATACCAGGGAAAGTGAGTCTGCGGAAGGAGTGTCGTTTAAATCCAGGGCTAGGCCATTTCCACACGAACAGGCTAAGAGGTGCAGAGGAATCCGAGATGAGGAGGATGTTAGTTATCCTGAAACATTCATCAGCACTGCCAGCACAGCTGTTTGACGAGGGAAGAATCCGCTGTCACTCTTGGCTGCCAGTTTGGAGCTCGCCGGGCGGAGAAAAATAAAGGTGTTGTGTGCAAACAGCACAGATGCACAGAGCCTCCCTCACACACTGCCAGGTCAGGATTAAGGGTATTTTGCTTCACTGCCCTGATCCAAGCTCATGCAGGAAGGGGAAGGCTGTGGGACTGCCATTCTCCTGACTGCAGGAGAATTCAGCTGCCGGGGGAGGCTCTTGCTGCTGCAGGAGTGTTCCACACCAGGGTGGTCACAGCGTTTTTGCCAACAGCAAATTGTCCCTCTGGGGTGCCAGTGGGTTTGTTGTGAACTCAGAATCTGAGCACAAATCTACGGGAAAAAGCTTCTTTCAGGACCTGTCCCCAGAGGACAAGAGGAAATGGTTTTACACTGAAAAGGGTCAATTTAGATTAAATGCAAGGAAGAAGGGTTTTTTTTCAGTGAGGGCAATGAAACACTGGCATGGGCTGCCCAATGCCCCATCCTGGACACATTCAAGGCCAGGTTGGATGGGGGTCTGAGCAACTTCATCAAGTTGAAGATGTCCCTGCTCACTGCAGAGGGGCTGGACTACACAGGCTTGAAGGGTCCCTTCACTCCCTCTGTTGATGTTCACAGAGAGACAGAATCAGACCTGGAGTTTATTTAACATTCCTTTTATTTCCATGAAAGATGTGGGTGCCCTGCTAATTGCTGGGATCTGTTTCCAGGGGGAAATGGAGACTAAGATGGATAGCTGCTGTTAGCAATGCCTGCTTCATTTTCACAGACAGCTTTTTGCTGTTGTTTTCTTTTGGTTGCCTGTCTAATAAGCGCAAAGCAAGTACCAAAGTCATTACACTCAACAGGAAATGGCTTTGGGCCACAGCAAGCTGGGGTTGTTTTTGAGCTGGCAACTGAAAATGAGATTTCTGTGTGCTGTTTACCAGCCCTCTGCACCTCCCATTCCCCCCTCCTTCCTCCCTGCCTTGCCCTCCATTGCACAGGGGTGTGGATCTGTCGTTGATGGATGATATCCAAAACCAGGTCCTGTCCCCGCTGTCAGATGTGAATGTTGGGCAGATTGAGACCACTACATAGAGAGTGGCCTCAATTTTAAAATGTTGAGCAAAAGCAAATTCTCATCCTAGGAAATAATTACTGAAAAGAGAAGAAAAATGGTGTTCTACTGCTGCATGTTTGGCTCCTTCTTGCTTTCATGGTTCCCAACACTGGCTCAGACAGTGTCATCCTGATGGTTACTGACAGCCTGGGGGTGCTGGTACAGCCACTCTGCCCATGCTCCTCCACTGGGCTCTCCATTTCCCCCATACAGATCATTCCATCAGCCAGAATGAAGGGAAGAAATGTTATCTTCTGGAATGTAGAGGGTTTTCTCTGCAGCCAGAGGCTTTCCTGATCCCAGCCTGGAGTGTGGCTGAATGCTGACAGAGTTCCAGGAGCTCAGTGCAAAAGGGTAAATGCCTGTGTTCCTGGATTGTAAGGGGGGGACTGGATTTCTGATGTTCAAAGTCAGGTGGTGGAGGAGGAGAGGATCTAAAAATCTGTAGGAAGAAGGTGGGGAGGGAGCAGTGTCTGCAGACAACAGAAAGGAGTAATGGGGCAATAATGGCTGGAGAGAGAACAGCGACATAAACCATGGAAGAGGACAGGGGAACAGTGCCCAGAGCAGGCAGGAAGCAAATGGACTGTTCAGAGCACACTTGTTCCTTTTGGCTCATAATGCAGCTGATAATCTTTTCCTAAATGCATTTTCTTCTCTTTTCATCATTTGCCCACACTAACAGCCCTGCTTCTAATCCTCGGAAAGGTAACATTTGTGAATGGTTTGCTAGCCAAAATATTTTGGGTGAGAAATTTAACAGGTTTTGGGATGGAGCTCGCTAAATTTATCAGAGATATTAAGAGATGGATGTGCCTATGAGATTTGGTACCCTTGGAGTCCCCTTTTGGGCCTGTTTCCTAGGTTCCTATCTCAAAGCACTCTGCACACATTTAGCCTGTAAGCCTCAACAACTGGCAAGCTGATATTATCACTTCTATTTTTTATCAAGGGAACACTAGACACAGAAGAGAGTTGGTCAAAAATATTGTTGCCAATGAATTCAGTGGAATTACTAACTGTTTAGAGAGAAGTACGTGCTTCAGTGCTCAGGGTCAGAGCCTCCCTTGTGCTCACTTAGACACATTTGTGCCTTACAAATGGCACCCTCTTAAGACACCAGCTGGCCCCTCGGTTTCTGAGCTGCTTAATGTGTCCTGTCTTTCCACCACTGCCTTCCACATTCCCAATCAGATGGCACTGGGCATTTTAATACCTTTGACAGCCAGAGGGGCATAGGAATGCGTCACATGTTGTTCCTGATAGTTAATGGAGAACTAATGAGACGACAGCTGCCAAAGGCCAGCAGTGCCCCTCGCTCCCTCCCGCTCCCCGTGCCGGCAGCAGGAGCACGGCAGCAGAACTGGGGATGGTGGTGCTGCTGAGGGTCAGGATGCAAAGCAGTCCCCTGGCCTTGGGAGCAGGACAGACCTTCAGCCTGATGGCTCTGCTCTGCAGCTGTGCTGCTTCACACAAATGGGTTTTTCCAGCACTCAAAGGGCTTGTGCAGCACTTTCCATGGAGAGAGTGAGCTAAAACAGGGAGGGAAGGGGAGAATCCCATGGCACTCACTGCCAGTTCTACACTAGTTAGGAGCAGACAATGATATCTGAACAGTGGTTAGGGAGAGACCAAACCTATTTTTTTTTCCTTTCCCTCTTGCTCAATTATTCTTTTTTTGGTTGTCATTCCTAGCATCCAGTTTGGAAAATACAGTCTGCGGCTCCATAAATGTTCAAAGCTCTTCACCTGCAAAGAGAGTTACTGCATGCTGTGGGGGAATGAGCAGTCACAGCCCTCCACTTCTACCTTGTAAAGCAAGAATGTCTGATCAATAAATTTTACTGCTGTAGCAGTAACTGTGGTAGTAACTAAACTAAAGCACAGGAGCTGACAGAATGGCTGGATTGATATTCTGTCACGAACAGAAAGAATTACCAGATGGGAAACTCTTTAAATGTTCATGAACAATCAACCATATGATAGTTTTTCCCATAGGACATTTTTTAAGGACAATGAATTAGCTGCACAAAAATATTTGTTGCTCCCAGCACCTGACTGAAATGATATCATGTAGATGTGTTTCAGGTTCTTGAAAGTCCTGTACTTCTTTTTTAAAGTGGCATCATGCAAACCTAGAGCCACTTTTGCACAGGTAGCTGGGGTTGGACCATCTGCCTATTCCACATGAATGCATGTTCAGGTCTACTGCTCAAACCTGCAAGGAGATGGTGGACAATTATTTCTGACAAATTTAAAATCCAGCTGAGCTCAGAAAGCTTGAAGGTAAAGTTCCTTTGTAATTGTTGCAAATATTGATTCAGTCTCAGGGCTGTTACCAAACCTCTCTGGCACCACAGCAGGAAAGAATTACACTGAAACCAGACTACTGTCTGCATCACAAGAGTTCCACTCTGGGCAAAAACTGGAGACTTTTGGAGGTGAGAAGTCAGGAGACAAAGTTTCACTGAATCACGGGCTGCTCAGAACGACATTTTGGCAAGTTCTTATAAAGGGAAAACACTCCTTGCCTGTAGCTGCTTATGTCTCTTGAATAATTTTCTGCAGACTCATCATCATTTGTCAACAGCACTTCAGCTAAAATAATGCATGACCCTCGTGCATCAATCCACTGGCTTGGCCAGGGTAAGCCAGAAGCAGCAAGTTAAATTTTCATCATTAAAGTCTTAAATACCATTTACTTTTTGATCATATGTAGGCAGCCTTTAGAGCCTCTATCCATGAAAACTATCTGCTTGCACTCAGAACAAGGAAATGGTAACAACTTATTCAACTCCCTCTCAATGTCTTCTCAAAGGCCTTTTCTTTTTGTATTTACTGCAGATAAAAGGCTCTGGGATAACCAAACAAATGGCTGGTACTTATCCAAATTGAATGAAATCTTAGGAACTTTCCCCTCTTTTCTTGCAAGTAAATCCTGGCCACACTGAAATGAAAGGCAGAACTCCTGTCACTTAAATGGGGCTTTAGTCATTCAATCCCCATGTTCCCAGCAATTACCCCCGGGAGTGGGCTTGCTGCCTTCCTATTTCACATGATGAATTGATCCTTGTTCAGGACACAGAGGGGTCCCGTTGCCAAGTGTGTGGAGTGAGCACGGGCAGGGGTGAGTGGAGCTGAAACAAGACGCTCTGCCAAGAGAGACAGTTTCTGTCCAGATGCCCTGCACTGTGCCTGAGCAAGCAATCAGGGCTGCTTTTCCCTCTTTTTATTTTTCAGAAACTACTGGGTCTGAACAAAGTTATTTGCAGGCTGGGTGGACAAAATGCTGGTCTGCATATCACGACTGAGGGCTGGCATCTTTCCTCTCCTAACAATGCTCCAGTGCATCGCTCTCTGCGTAGGGCACCAGCAACAAACTCGCAGTGGTCTGGGGAGAAGCACCTTCCTCTCACACATAAATTCCACTGTTTGTCACCAAATTAAGCAAAACAACCTAAAATAACTATCTAATAAATGGTGGTGTGCCCTATCTTCATAACGTTTTATGAGCAGTAATTATTGAATCATTAAAATAACACGTGCGTCTCTTGTTTTTCCGTGCAGTGCAACGTGTGAAAGCGGCATCCACCTCGAATATTAATGGATGAATCATTTAAATAGTTTGCAGCTTCAGTTCAGATAAACAATTAAGCGCAATCCATGTCTTGTTAAAGTAAATGGAATATTTGGGGAGGAAAGGAAACTAGCATTTACAGCCATGGCTGAGATTCCATCAGGGGTATGGGAATAAGGAGATGGAAAAAGTGTTTTGGGAGCTTTCCGAGTCAATCTGGGTCCTCAGCATCCGGATCAACTGGGTGAGAGAGTCACCAGCCTGTTCCCCCCTCACACCACATTCCTGGGTCCCTCCGTATTTCCCAGTTACAGAGCAGAGTCTGACCATCAGCATCCTCAGCATGGTTATTCCAGCTGCTCCTGTACTAGGTGGGCAGAGGACATCTATCCCAAGGCAGCTCCCATGCGTGACAAGCAGAGAAGATGTCCAGAAGGCAGATGAGTCAGGGAGATTCCGAGAGAACAGTGAGTCAGACAAGTCCTGGGGGAGTGAATCCAGAAGAGAAGGGACCATGTCTAAATATCTGAGACTATATTGCTGTCAGCAGCAGAAAAGCCACTACGTAGATCAACCTGTGATGATAAAATCTAGGGCATCCTACTCTGGAAACCTTTTTTGCTCTCATAGGTTATGGGCAATTTGAGCACATGCCAGAAGGAAAAGCACTCTGACTGGGGACACAAATCCTTCATTTCCAACAAGCCCAGCCCCAGTCCTTTATCTGGACAGAGCAGCTTGAAACATCACTATATTCAACAGCCCTACAAAAATTCAGCCAAAAGATAAAGCACTCTGCTATAATATAAAGGCACACGCAGCAATGAGCTGTGCTGGGAAAGCTTGGGGACAGACTCACAGCTCAGTGGATGGGATTAGTGAGGGCTGGAATTGCTTTTACTGCCTGGCTTTTGGTTAACCCTGTAGTGCACGTGGGTCTGCAGCTCCTCTGCAGTTCTGTATGAGCAGTTCAAGGATGGAGGCTGCTTTAGAGGTGGTGAACCAGCTTGTGAAAACTCAACTTATCGGGAGTGAGGAGGCAGGAAATGCCAGCTGGGGTTTTCCCAAGGTAAGGTATTTGCCCAGCTGTCTGGTCACAATATTCTTTTATATCCAACAAGGTTGTAAAATGTCTCCCACTAAAAGCTGTTCTTTAGAACTAAATAAGAAATAGACCTTTATGCACACACAGATTTGTATAACAAGCCCTTTTCCAGAGACAATAAAACTTGTAAAGATTTATTTGTTTTCTCTCACTGTCCCTAACATACAAGCTGGATGTGGCATTTTAGAGTTCCTTTGAATGAAAGCCTCTACCTTAGTTATTAAAAATGTTTCATTAATTTTATTCTTTTATTATGTCTAGTTCTTCAGCATTCTGTGCAATTGCTCCCCACCCGTTGGGGGGAATATTGGGACATCTGTGTTCTCATATGCATTGTGCCAGTTCCCAACAAATCTCACTGCATCCACATGAGATGAGAACTGATTCAATGAGGGTTCTGGGTTATTCACTAATGGGATGGATGTTTTTCTGACAGTGAGCAGCTTGTAATAGCCATAGATCATGAGTTAGGACTTAGCAAACATTTTTATAGGCAGGACACCTTCCAAATGAGAGCAGTTCCATTAAACACAGAACAAACACTTAAGGAAGATAATTTCTTCATAATATTTTTATTTGCTGTGGCCATTTCCAAGAGAAGTGTAAGGCAAAACATTGAAATCATTTGATTCAGATGTTACTGGTCAAAATTTCTCCCATGATCCTCAAGATTTCCCAAAACCTTTAAGATCTAGCTTGTGCACTGTAGTGGGTCCATGGGATTTGCTGTGTCAGTGACATGTCTGGGATTTCCAGGTGCTCTGAATAGGTATTGGACAAACAGAGATTTCAATTCTTTATCTCCAGCTCACTGATTTCCATAAGGCATTTTGTAGTTGAAAAAACAAAAGAAAAGAATCACACCTAAAAATTTAATTGAGAGGGGGAAATCCTATAAAAGAGAACAGCTTCTTGTCTCTGCCATTCTCAGGGACATCACCCACAACTCCTCTGGAAAACACACACTCCTGATTGGCTTTCTTAGGATCAGGGAAGACATCTGCTCTGTGAAGCTCCTATAGATTTGTCTTGGGTGCTGCCCCAGTCTTCTTCAATTAAGGAAGGAGAAAACCAGCTCACACCACGGTGCTTTTAAGGGCACTTGTAACCACCTAAGAGCTGTGACCCATGCAGCATTAGCAGAGAGGAGGGCTCAAGGGAGAGCAGAGGACTCCTGTATTGCACCTTTGGTGAGTAGCTCCTGTTTATTTTGGCAAAGATTTTTCCAACAAGTGATGCTGTCTCGGTACTTTTCTTCCTCTTGGTATCAGTGGGGGAACTACTTGCTTCCCTATCTGGCTCTGTGCCTTCATCTGCACTGAGGGAAGGCTAAAAGAGTAAAAGAAGGATGATTCTCAGCTTAGGGTAGTGCCCTCATTTGGGGACAGCAGCAGTCAGCACGCAGCTGGGCATTTCTGTGCTGTCACTGTGTGAGCACTGGTGCTGCTGGAGGGCCCTGCCTTCCTGGGATTTGTGTGTGCTTCTGAGTGAGACTCTGGGAAGAGTATTAACAGTGGCTGGACTGAGAAGTGAGGGGCTTTTGGTCAATGTGCTGAGGTATAAATTGTATCTGACTCCTATCAGCCCCTGGACTGCAGCAGTAGTGAGAACATCGTGATGTTAAAGGCCTCAGTGGGGTTAGAATCCTGGGCTGCTCTAGGGGCTGGACGCACTCTGCCAGGTAGGCTGCTCCTGGTGACACATGGGGGACTTAAACCTTGAGCTGAAACCCTCTGGGGTACCAAAAGGAAAAATCTACACAGCCATGGCTCCAATTTAATGCAAGTACAGGGGCTGCAGCAGCAGTGTGGAAAATGGGGTGTCTAAAAACCCTTGCTTTCTACTGAAGCTGCAGAGTTAGAGGGTTGGACAGCTTACTTCTCCCCACAATCAAAGGGGACAGGAAAGAGGGAGATGAATTGGTACTCTTTGGTAACAATCCCAAAGAGTATTTTAACAGTGCCAGTTTAGGATCCTTTTCCCTATTTCCAGGCTATTTTATTCCTTGAAATCCTTTTGCTGTGATTTGACATTTTCATTGGACAGCATCCCCTCCTGCAGAGAACAAAATCAGTGTTTAATGTGTGCCCTAATGAAATAACTCAGTCCCTCACTCTGGACATTCCTTCCCTATAACGCATTGGTCACGGCTAGGATGAAAACTATGTTTTCCCTCTACTTCTGTTGTCCCTGGTAATAAACCATAGAAGATGTATTACCAGATCAAATGATGACCTGCTGTGAAACTTCAGACCCTGGCTATTGATTTGTGTGTGCTGCCTGCCTGTGTTAACAAGCCCAGGACAGAGAGAGTGATGTGCTCATCTCCCCCTGATGCTGCTGGGTGCAGTTTGCCCCTGGCAAATCAGACCAAAGTAGCTCCAGAGAGTGGATATTTTTAGGCTGGAGAGCCAGGGATCGAGAAGGGGATTTCTGTGCTGCTCTGGGCTGTCATGCTGTCAGGGCAGATGTTTGGTGAAGCCATTTTGACTGTCACTACATTCTTGTCCTTCCTGTGGGTAGGAATGAGCCGTGACCTGGTGCCAGAGTTGTATTTTTACTATCTCCCTGTGTATTATAATGCTCTTAAGAACTGGGATCAGGTCTCATGTCTGTAGTGTATGCCAGGTGCTACAAGGAATTCCTCCTTCCACTTCCTTTTGGCATCCTTGCCCTCCTAGCACCAAAGCCTTCAGGCCTGCTGAACTTAACCTGTTTTCTTCAGTGTGAAAAAGTTCTTTTATATTTCTTTATGGAAGCCCTCATAGCTCTTTTGACTTGTCAGGAATAATTAAGAAAAATGAGGATGTGAGACTTGGCAAGAGGGATAAATCAGAGTAATGGGAAATACCTAATTTGAGACAAAAGCAGAGACTTTTGCCCAGGTTATTTTTATGCTGTAGCTCTTGAGCATCAATATTTCTTTCCTCTTAAGAAGTTGCACTTCCCTGAGGACAGAGACAGGAAGGCAGGATCCTCCTGGGGCTGCTTGGTAACTGATACGGTGTCTGCTTTCTGGGCACTTGAGATGGAGGAGATAGGAAATATATTTCTATGCTAAATCTAGGCCAGAACAACTTCTCTGCTGGGTGGTTCCTTCCTGTTTATCCCCTGGGAGATTTCCTTGCTCCCCAAGACTGGGTCTTCAGCCCTTAAAGAGGTGATCCTGATGGAGCAGAGGGCAGGTCCTGTGCTTGCTTGCCTGCCCTATGTGTGGAGCTGACACACAACAGTGCCAACATAATCAGCTGTGTTTCACATCAGGAAAAGTGACCCCATTTTCCATCCCGAGTAATGAAGTCCAGAGGAAGAATGGTGTAATACAGGTTTACCTCTGTTCTGCAGAGCATCCTGTTAGCCTGCTCTGCAATGGACCTGGAAAATCCTGGATCTGTTCCTCTGAAGACATGCTGTTACTATAGGACACGAAATGAGCAACACATACACAGTGAATTTTTTTTAAGCAGAAAAATGTACACATTTTAATTTTATTTCTATATATAGATTTCTGACAATGACCATGGATTGGAGGACGAGGTTGCCTCTTCTCCAACCACACTGGTGAAACTAGAAGACTATCAGTTGTCTCCTCCTCAGGAGAGGGATGAAAAACAAAAGGAACAGTTAGAAAACACTGCTTTGTTTACATGAAATACGTAAGAAAACTCCATTACAAAAATGCAAACAGCAGAAGGCTGGAAAATCAAAACAACAACATGCTGCCCCCAGAGTTATCACTTGGTGTGGTTGGTGTCCTGACAGGAGAGCCAGGAGCTCTGCTCCACGTGTGCCATTTCCACTGGTGTCAGGGGCTCTTGAGAGGGCACTGAGGAGGTATAAATCATTTGATTATTTTGCTTCGTTTTTTTCTCTCTTTCTCTCAGAGAATTAGGTGTACATTTGTTGCAGTAGGCTCTTTTAAAGCACGTGGTGCTCTATCCTTACACCAGGTGTAAAAGCAAAGGGAGAGGTGGGCCAAGGAGAGAGGATTTATTTGTGCATGCAAGGAGGATGTGTGACAATAGAGAGTATTGACAAAGATTTTATCTGAGCAATTGTTCAAGTCTTGTACAAACAGATCTATCCATCTCTGCAGCACCAGGCAGCTCACGTTGTTGTCTGAGGAGGGGTTTGGATCAAACACAGAGCAAAATAAGACTGAGACTGTCTTGAGTTACGCACCTCTGAAGAGGGTTTTGCTTTTTTTGCTGCTCGGATTCCTAAAGACTCAGTCTTTAAAAGCTGTATATGCCTTGAGCAGATAAGGATATGCAGTAAAAGTGAAAAGAAGGTAGGATTACTGCTTTTGGAGGAAAAAAACCACATTATTTTAAGGCTTTCTCAGCTGAGTGAGTAAACTGAGAAAAGGGCAGTATGAATTTAGATACAAGTCCAGACCTTGCTTCTGGATGGACTAGAAGAGGTCCCAGTTACCTACACCACCACATTGATGCACCATTTCTGACCTGGGTGACCTTTATGGAGCTCTGTCTACTTGCAGGGCCCTGGTCCAGAGGTTCCCTTTGGTGCAAAGAGGACTGGGGAGCAAACAGCTACTGCCTTGAATCATGCAACATCACCTTTTTACCCTCAGCACAAAATTCTTCCTTTCTCTCACCTCTTATTTTGGCAAAGGTTTCATTTTGTTCAAGAGGAGCTGGGCATTAATTCCCTGTTCCAGTGGCTGCTAGTGCCTAAATCCAGCAGAGGTTTCTCTATGCCTTAGCTCTGCCTACATCCTTTTCTCAGATTGGCCTGACTGCTTACTTTGTTCTCCTTCCTTTAACAATTGCCCACCCATCTGAGCTGTAATCTTTTGTCTTAGTGCAAAGGTGTGGAGAGAGATAAAACAAAAGCACTCTAGTGAGACACAGAAAAGCCTGGCTGTGAGCAAGGGTCTGTTCTGTGTTTGCAGTGAATCTATCAGCCATGCTCGGCAAACCAAGAAAATCATTCCCTGGCCTGTGTAAATATGTATGATGAAAAATGAGGATTGGATGCAATAAAACACCTCAGTTGTTTCTCCTGCCTTGTTTATTTGGTTTTGTTGCTATTAATAAGTATCTTGTGCAGAGGATTGAAGTGTTGCTACTGGTCTACAAAAGTACATAAACAGGCTTAAATAAAAATAAGGGCTGCTTATCCTGAATTCTAATTTGCTTTGGTCTTTGGCTAAAGGCACATATTTATGATGTGGTGGCAGTGTGTGTATGCACTGGTTATGCTATCCAGACATGAAAACAGACATTGGCAGAGGGTTTAGGATGTGAATTGATGCTGCATCTAACCAGGACCCTCCTTCAGAAAAGTGCAGCCATCACCTTTCCCTACCAGCTCTCAGCATCACCCTCCCCCTGCTCCTCCTTCATACACTCAGGGCAAATTAGATCAAGAAACTGATCTCCTGGAAGACTTCTTTCAGTTTTTCTTCCTCCTCCTGTCAGATCAGCTCACTGAACTGACTCTGACTCAGGGGCTGCACGCCCTGCAATGCTGAAGAGCCTTTGGAGGAGCAGCTCTGCCTCACACAGCCCTGCTGCAGGGTGGAATGTGTGCTGACACTCGTGGAATATCCTGACCTGGAGCAGGTTGCTCATGAGTAAGCACCAGCTAAGGCAGGAGCAGGCTGGCTTCTCTGGAGCTGACAGGGGTGGTGTGGTGAGAATTGGATCAGGGTGCAGTGATGTGCTTGGAGGGAAGCACAGATTCCCCTTGCTCCCAGCATTTGCCACATGCCTTCCCCCAGGGAATCCGATGTCCCAAGCATGTGCTTTATTAATATGTAATTCCTTGCTGGAGTTGATGCATCTCCTCGGGAGACTCATTTTGCAGTGGGGTGGAATCCACGAAGGAGCCCAAAGCATGGGTTCAGTAACCCTCCCATGCTGGGGGACTGGGAGCCATCACTGTGATGGAGAGGGAAAAGCAAGACAAGGTGGCTGCAAAATTATCCCTGGCCACAAGAGGGTGGCCTAAGGTGGCACTTATTCTGGCAAGTATTGTATTTAGAAGTCAGAGAAATCTCTGTAAGAGTTTCTCTAATTCCAGCCAGAAGCATAAGGGCTGGAATATAAGAAAAACTGATTTCGCTGTGATTTTCCTGCTGTGGCTTGCAGATCAAAGGAGTTTTGATAGTTTACTTGGGCAAGTTTTGCATAAGCTTTCAAACTTTCTTGGTGCTTATCAGCATGATGTTGACTCCAGCAGGAGTGAAGGATGCTCAAAATCCTAAACAGTTGTTGAGTTGTTCTTAACCCCCAGCTGAGTTACAGTGCCTAAGAAGCTGCATTTGTGACATGCAGAGCTCCAGAAAATTGGATGTTTTTTTCCACATCTGGAAAAGAGGAAGCATAATAGAGTAATTTACTTTCTCCTCTTAGTCTCCAATGAATTAAACTTCCTCAAAACACTTCTGTCTTCTCCTCCGCCTGTATTTGGCTATTATCTTTGTTACGTTACTTTTCAGGCCTCCTGAGATAAATCCTCTTCACATGGCAAAGCAGTGAGATTTTGTGCACTTCTCCTAGCTGGTAAGGCATAACTGCAATTAGGGATGACTTGTTTTTTGTGCCAGGGGCTGAAGAAAACCTTTTTAATGGGTATTCGCTCCGAGATAACTGACGTCAATCACATCCTTACAGTGAGCTTTGCTACCTGTTCCACAGCATCAAGCTGCAAAGAACGTCCTATTGTCCCAAGGGTTTTTGTGATGGATTGGCTGAGTAGGAATGAGGGGAGGGAGGTGCTGCATTTTGTATTGAAGTGGTACTTTTTAGTTTATATTTATCCTGGATTCCTTTCTTATGAAGAACAGTTATTATAGATGGCAAAATCTGCGGAGATGCAGTTTAGCAGCAGGCAACCTGGATGAGGTGGCTTTGCAGGGAAGGGAGATATAGGTGCCTGGAATCCTGCCTTCAAAGGGGCTACAAGGGGCAGCCAAGATGTAGTGTGGGATGTCTAAGGGTGCCTCGGGTGGGAGGAAACAGCCCTGAGGGGGAAAATGGGGTTAGGTGGGCACTGAACTGAGCCCTCGGTAAAAGACAAGAGGGAAGTGCTGGTGGTTGGGAAGCAAGATGTGAAGAGACAGTAACAGGTTCAAAAAGGGTTCAAATGTGAGCTTTGAGGGCTTCACAGGAGGATTCAAGTTCAAGTCAAGCAGCTTCACCCTACAAAGCTTCTGAGGCTGATTTTGCTCATAATAGTACTTCGCTGCTTCACAAAGCATTCAAGGCAGATGTTCAGGCCCAGGAACACAGATTTTTCCTGCAGGGGGTTAATTTACCTTCTTATTGCCTTTTTTTTTTTTTCCTTTGCTAGGAAGGTGTTTTGATTTGCAAAGCAGAGAAGCTATCACCTGCTATTGAAGGGGACAGTCCTAGGGAGTGGAGACTTCACAAAACTGCTCCCCACAAGCAGCTGCAGCCTGCCTTGGACTTCCACACCTGTCTGGAGATCAGTGGAGTACTGATGAAAAGAAGCTAAAGAGAACCTGGGTAGCCATTGTATCAGGGAGTTGGGCATCGATGGCTAAAGCAGAATGGGTTCTGTTTCTAATTTCCCCCTTCAGTGCTTAATGATTACTAATGGAGAGGTATTCCCTTGGAGCCTGGGCTGGGAGCACCTTCCCAGCAGCTTGCTGGGCTTTTTCTGTTTGAGTTGAGCTCTGTGTTACATCAGCTGCAGTCAAGCTTTGCAAGCTAAACACTCTCATTAGTACAGGTAATGTTGATGAGGAAGACTTTTCTTTGCTGGTAGGTTTTGCCTCCGAAAAACTCAAAGAGGAATGGTACTGAGCTTGCATCCATGTCTTGCCAGCCCTGTCTCACACCTTGTGGTGGGATGGGTGCTCATGAGAAGGGTGCTCATCTTCACCCTCCTTATTGCATGCCCTGACCTCACAGGTGGTCAGAAGAGGGGTGAGGAGCTAATCCTTCTCTTGCAAGGACACACCACTCCTGTCCTCCATTGCAGTGACAACTATGCACAGTTAAATGGACTCCTAAGACCCTTGGAACAGTGACCTAAATTCACTCTTGTAGGGTCTTTGTTGCCTCTGTTATAGGGGCAGGCTCCATTTTTAGGAGGAAAGTGAGACAACGTTATAAGGAAGAACAAAAAAAAAAGAAAAGGAAAGGGTTGCCAAAATAAAACACCTTGCCCATTTTGCTTTTTTCTCTGGGTGTCATCCATCACTGCTGCTGTTCTTATGTTCAAATGTGTGTCCATGCCCTACACTTCTATCTCAAAGAAACAAGTTCAAACCAGATGTAAGTGTGGTGATTGCTCTGAATTTCATTCGTTCCCATGGGCTTGTATCGACTGTGAGTTCATGTTGGGACAAGTCGAGTTTTTACTCAAATTATTATTAAATACCTCTGTGCTGCAAATGCTGGTTTTTTTCAGGCATCTTTTTAAAAGTATGGCCATTATCTCATTAATTTTATTCAAATTCCACATAATTACTTTTCCTATCCTATTAGTGAATATATAACAGCAAGAAAAAAAATCATGAGATGACAAAAATATACCAGTGCCCAGCTGTTCTCTATTTCTCCAGCACAGAAGATCCTGCCTCTTTTAAGTAAAGCTTCTGTTTGTCTGTAAGAGAACCTGCTACAGGACTACGATAATGGACTCTTTCAAGAGAAAACAATAAACACGGCATCAGCTGGCAGATGCTGTCCTTCCTGACTGCAGTGTTATATCCATTATTCAATAAGATGGACATGATGTTCAGGAGAGCTGGAGTGATGAGGTGTAACTGTATCTTCCTGCACCAGGAGGAACCTCCAGAGAGATTAATGGAGGAGGAAGGAGGGGAAGGTTTTTCCTTTGGGTTTCTGGTGTCTTATGACTGCAGCTTTTGGCCTGCAGGCAGGACTCTGGAGGAGTCCTGCTGGATGAACACTGAGACGCACAAAGCTGCTAGTAAGTTGGGTTTTTTGCACCACTTCGGTAGCAAATGTGTTTTCTTTTTCAGTACTATATCTTCAAAAATTTCTGCCAAAGTGAGGTCAAATCATGTTCAGCTCAGGTGTTCTTGATACTATTGATGAGCAAGAGGTGCAGGGATAAATGTGTTGTCACTCAGAGGTGAAGAAATTACCTTGGAGCAGCTCCATGCTGGAGGCACAGACTGAGGAGATGGATCAGCAAGTGTGACTCACACAAACATCAGCTGTTCTGGTACTGTGGGGTTTCCTTAGTACTGACTGGAGAAAATTAATCTTGGAAGCTAGCATGCATATGAAATGGGAATGTGTGTTCTGAAGTTGGTCTTAATAGTTAATGAGTGGTGGAGGGACAATTAGAACAACGGACAGAGTCTTTTTGACTAAAGAATGTGCAGATCTTGGCTGTGCTGTTTTCAGCTGGCTGAAATTTGGGAGGTTTCTAGGTTTTGGGGAAGTAGATCTAAGTCTCATCTCTAGGAATTGATCTGATACCAGTGTTTTTTTCTAAGCAGTCTTCCAAAGTAGCTGCTAATAAATTCTATGAACAGGTGTGAAGTAGCTCTTAGATGTGAAAGATGATGAGGCTCACATGAGAGACCAAACATAGCAGGTAGTCCTTGTGTCTAGACTGGAACAAGAAATATATATACCAAACCCCTTGGTTCATGCAGGTCAGATCTATTTCAGAAGCAGGCTTTGTACCTGGCTACTGGGATATAAAGCTGATCTGGCTCCCTGCCAGCAGAAAACAATCCCCAACCACCCCTGGCTTCCTTATCACAAGGCAACACACTCCAGGCATGCTGACTTCCTCTGATCTGGCCGTAGGTGCTCAACTGTCGGCAATTAGTCTGCCTGAATCTCATTTCTTGGGTATTACAGTTCTAAGGAAAGGGCCAGTGCCTGACTCTTAAGAGGGCAAGGGGTTAACATGCTTAGTAAAAATACTCTGACACTATAAAAAGCTGTATCCTTATCTCTGAAAGCAACATATTCTATTACCCTGGAAATGACTGATTGGCCCTAATGAAGCTCCATGGGGAGAACATACAGCAATATGGCTGGCTCTGGTTACCTTAGCAACTCTCTCCTTGAGAATTCAGAGGCTAAAGTTATATAAAATTGGAGATCTAAAAACACCTGACAATATTCCAACAGAGGAAAATATTACCCTGTGAAATTAACCTTGATTAAGAAGGATGATGTTGCTGTAATTGACACTGTGTGTTCCTCCAGCATAAGGGCTTTGAATGCTTATTGTTTTTGTGAGTGAGAAAAGCAACAGGCAGCTCTGAAGGGGCCTGAAGAAGTATCCAGGGGGAATCAGTGGGGAAGTTGTGGAGTGAAAATCAGTGAGATGGGACGTACCTGGCTCCAAGTTATGTGGAAGTGTCCAGCTGTGAGTGGTTTTAGTGCTTGCAGTCCTCTATCACTCTTTGTATACAGTAATTTAAGTTGGAAAAGACCCTTAAGATCAAGCCCAGCTGTGAACTTCCTATGACTTCTAGCATTGTTATTTAGGTTAGAAACTCTCCAGCCCTCAGGCAAGGTCTACTGCTCTGCCTTGTGAAGCACCTGCTTGGGTCTCCACCTAGAGCAGAACTGAAGTTTGTCACTAGTGAATTCATTATTATATGCCAGTTAAGCCAATACTTGTATGACTCCTTGTATTATCAGGGCACCTGGTCTTTTTTGTGTTTTCCTGGATGTCAGTGCAGATAAAATCTTTTTTATCAGCCCCAATAATGCTGGATAACCCTTGAGAGAGAGTTCAGAGAATAATTCTTTTAATTCTTCTGTCTTTACCTTTCAAGCACGTGCAGTTTTTGATCATTTTAATGGTGCTTCTTATTGTCTTTAATAATTTTAATGACAGTCTGGACTGACTTAGCCTTTAAGGACTGAAATGAAGATGGTCTGGGGACTCAGTGGGGAAAGATAAAGTGGCAGGAGAGACCCTGAGCTCCCACAGGTGAAGTGCAGAGAGATGCTCCTGGCTGGAATTGGGGACTAAACCACTCTGGGCTGTGAAAGCTGTGCTTAATTTTACTTGTGGAATTTGTTGCTGGGGGAGGTCAGCAGGCCAAATACTCCAGTTGGGTTTTGAATAGGGCTGGATAATTTCATGATGTCGAACAACATTTGCAGCTCTGCAAGGCGAGCTAACGAGGTTAATCAAATCTTATGCTTCAGGGAACTGCCTTGCCATGCAGGCCTGCTTCTGTGTAAACACTGCAAGATGGTGCATCATGGGTGTTTGACCAAAAATATCAAGAGTCTGCATCAATGAGCCGGTTTTGTCCTAAGCTAGAATGATCAAGGATTTGATATGAGATGGAAAAATGGAATAGTCCTCATTACTTCTCAGCTTATTGCTCTCTGAAATGCAGCTGCGCTGGCCTATTATAAGAAATCAGAGCACATGTGCAGCCACAAAACCTTGAGGAATTAGCAGTTACACTCCATTGCTGATGAGTGAGGATCTTGGTGATTGTGGTCCCTGTAGTACTTGATACTAATGCTCTCAGGGCAGTGCTTTCCTGCCGTAGTGCAGCTTCTGCTGGGTCAGGAGCTCAATAACAGATCAGGAAATAGTGCTAAAACTGAAAGGCTTGCACAGGTGAGGCAGGGCATGGCTGCACAGTCTGTCCATTTCCTCCTCCTTCGCTTAGTGAGACCAGAATAATTTCATTTAAATAATATCTCTTTGAGTCTTGCCAGTGATCCTGGCAGGCTCAGCTGGTGGGGACTTTGGGGGTGACACAGAGCTTGGGACACAAATGGGAGCAGATCCTCTGCTGTGTTAATGTGGAGCATCATTTCGATGAGCACCCTAGTTGTTTCTGATTTAGTGATGAAATGGATGGACGATCTCAGCCTTTTATTCCTGTTTTGATCATTCACAAAGGGGTTATACTGGTATAAATCTGTTGACTCATTTAGGATTTATACACAGAAAATTGGTGGCAGGGTTTGGCTGGCTGCTTTTGTTTTTCCTGCTACTTGGCTCTTGGATGTGCTGCTTGTAATTGAGAGCTGAAAGCAAATGGAGTGAGCTTGGCCACCAAACAGCTTCACTTCTGGTCTCTTTATTTGCACAATGTTTTCACTGTCTTGAAAGGAATCTGGAGGGGAAATGTTCCTGGTTTGATTGTGGCATTAATCCAGGCTGAGCCAGGTGGGCTCCAGTTAAGTTTGGCTCTTCAGCTGTATCAAACAGGTCCAGAGCCATGGGAGAGAGCAGAGCTGGAAGGCAGAACACATTTCTACATATTTACTGGATAGTGTCCTTCCTTTGCCCTTGCTGCTTAAAGTCTCTTTGGTTACACTGAGAGTCAGGCTAGAGCATGTTAGTGAAGGCTGAAAAAAGCTCAGGCTTTTCATGGGCTTTCCAGTATTCTGACTGAAATATTTAAAGGCCTGAAAATCTGAAGCGAAATCTTCTGGATTTCCCTAAACTGTCATTTCCTTAAAACTCGCAACAAGCCAATATGTTTATAATTCCAACAAGTTTAAAGGAGGGAACCAAAAGCAATTTAAAAAACACTTCCCACATATAGGGGAAGTCCAAGTTTCTCTGAACTAAAACAAAAAGGGTTTCAGTTCTTGGGCTGAAGATGTTTTCAGTATCACAATGATTAGTTCTTCACATATTTAAGTACTGTTTAAACATAAACTAATAGATGCAATGTATCTTCAATTCATGGAAATATAATTTGATTGTAGCTTCCTTTTTTGTTTTACAAATAATTGCATGATGATCAGGCAACAAAATTTTTTTTGAGAATTAATTATGGAAAGAACATTCAGTAAGAACTCCCCTCTGCATACTTATGCCATGCCTGTGAGCTTCTGGAGACAGCACATGATGCTGACCTCTGCTTAACTCAAGTCAACAGAGAAATACAATAACACTCATGAAATTACACTTTCATTATGTGTATATATATAAATGTACATACATTTATATGTAGTACATAATTGTTGTGCAGGATTGGACTACATTGTCCTTTTAAATTAACACTGTCTCCAATGCTGGTTCTCAAGCAGTTCTATCCCAGAACTTGCATCTCAGCAGAGTATTGTCTGACAGTCAGGAGTTTCTAATACTCTGTTTTGCCACTTCAAAATGCTCCTGAGAATATTACTCTTGCCTTAAATAAATTACAAAGGCCTCTGATACATTAAAGGGAGGAAAAAGACCAATCTCTAACCAGAGGTTAACTGATGGTTAACCCACCTGATAAGAGAAGGTGTTGCCAATCAGGACTGACAGAGGATGGTGATGGCTTGTGCATGTGTGACATCTTATGGCATTGCAGTGGGTGGTGGTCTTCTGTCAATACTTCAGCTCAGAGCCAGGAGCCTGCCACAGGAATTTACAGAGGGAAAGTTCGTGGTTATCTTGGAGCCAAATACACTATCCTCAGGATTGGCCTGCCTGGCCAATAAGGGATTTAAGGAGAGGCACACTGAATGGTACTAGGTTGTTATGGTTGTTTTCTTTTAATGTAAATTATAATGCTGCTTCCTGCAGAAAGGAAGGAAGCTGGTCCCTGCTGGGAAGGGATTCTGCAGCCTGCTGCTGTGAGGGTCTGAAGTGCATCAGCCAGGAGCTAATGTATACTTTGAAAAGATGGGTGGTTTGAAAAGGAAAATACTCTGGAGAAGGAGACATCCAAGGATTGAATCCTATATCCCTACGGCATACTTCCCTTGCCCTGTCCTATCTATGGGTGATGAAAGCAGGGGAGTCACAAAGTCCCAGGAAGACCATCAGCTCTGTTTGCTGTTCAATAAAAACTGGTTAAAGGGTGCTGATAATTGCCCCCACCTGACCTCTTGCTACCCTTGATGCTTTTGAGTGATATTTTTTATCACATTTGACATTGAGATGTCCAGCTGTATGGCTCAAAACACACAAACCTTATCAGACAATCCAGAAACTCATCAAGATCTTTCTGTTTGCAAAGCAGGTTTTGATATGTTTCATTCTGCCACTGGCCACACATGTGGTGTCTGTCTGTCACCTTCCAGCACACGCTTGTCACTCAGTAAAGGGTATGGAGGAGCAACCTGAACATAATAAGAAACCCTGGATAAAAGGAAATTGAAAATGAAAGTCCCTGGCCCTTGGAATTAAAGGATGAAGCAATCACTGGTTAGCTCATTCCCCCTAGGGAAGTCCTCAAGCCTCTTGCAGCCTGCACTGTAAAGAAGCTTACAGTAAAATATGCATTTCATTTTATTTTGTTGAGAGGGAGAAGGGCAAAAGAAATGACTAGGGGAGAGGTGGATGGAGGGTGGAGCAGAGTCGGCACTTTCCATTATGTTTCATTTGTCAAGCCAGTTATTCTTGCTGCAGGAATAATCTCAGGTCCTCTGCCTTTTTTTCTCTGGACATCTGCTGCCCTTTTGCAGTGATTTATCTCCTGGCCCCATTCTTCCTTTCTGGGAGGGCAGAAAAGACTGTTTGGGCTGTTCTCTTGTGCTCAGAGGCAAACTCAGTGCTGCCTCTGAACCTGTCTCAGTTCAGAGGCAAACCCTGCCCCTGTTTGAGATTGTGGTTTGAGATCCTTGCTGCTTCAGTGGGGAACCTAAAGATTTCTCTCTTAGGGGGGCCAGCATCCAGGAAATATCTCTCCAGTTCTGTTTGGAATTGCATTTGCCACTGCACATCTCCAAAGTACTGAGTACATTTCCCAGAAACTGGTTTAAGCACATTCCTCTTTTCTTAAATAACTGTATGATGTTTCTATACAATGGAGTTTGAGACATAATTGAGCTAAACTTCTTCCTTTCTCACTAACAGCAGCATTTTCCCCTCACATGCTGCCCTCTGCTCCCAGCATGCAGGCTGTGGTTGGATTCTGTACCTGTGAATTCCTGCACATCCCACCTGCAGCTATTGGCTCTGCAATCCATTCCCCAGCTGAACTCCGTGCAGATCCAATCCTCAGCAGTGCTGAGCTGCTGGGAGAACGTGGAAGCTGCTGCTTACACAAAAGCTGGCAATTAGCAAATTTTGGTAGGGACATGTAGTAACACTTGTACCTGTGCTCAACTCCCCGCAGGGGCCAGTTTACAGTCCAATTAAACAATTACAAGTCATTAAACTGAACCTTCAGAATCCTCTGGGCTCTCTAAATTGCTATTTACATAATTCTACAGCTAAAAATAATGAAGATAAAGTAATCAGGTGGCAGTGGAACATCTTTTCAAGTATATGAAAAGTTAATTGCCTTCACTTTATTCCCAAGTATGCAAACACTGTCTTGTTGGGTAGTGACAAGCATAATTTGGGGGGGATTTTACCCACCTGTCACTTTGAAGAGGATATAGGCTGTGCTCAGTTGTGGAGTTATCATCTTGGAGAAAATATTATTACTCTATACAGGTCCATCACCCTGTGGTGTTTATTAAGGAAATATGAGACTGCTGAGAGATGTAACTTCCAAATTAGGCTCTGCTAGACTTGACAGGATAAGGAAAAGCTAAAGTGAACTTTCCAGGTTTAAGGCCTGGTAAAAAAGAGTTTTGCTCTTAGTTTTTCTTTCCTATTTTGAGGCTGTCCTGTGCAGGGGCAGGAGTTGTATTTTGATCCTTGTGGGTCCCATCCAACTCAGGATATTCTAGGATTCTAAGTTCACATCACCATTCAGATCAGGAAAAGCCCCTTGTGCTTACTTGGATAGCAAACTTTCTACAGGTTAATTTGGAACACTATTGGTGGAGTTCTTCCCTGCCCTCAAACTTTGGGTAAACCCTGCAGGCTTACCATGCTTTCACCTATTCACTTCACTACAGCTGAAATACAAGGCTGGGAATAAAAAGATGACATTTATCTTAAAGGCCACACTTGACTTCAATTGGAGTTTCCCAAGTGCTCAGTGCTTTGGAAAATACATTCTTCAACTGACAATTGGATGGCTTATCCCATACAGGACATCTTGAGTGCTTTATGAAACAGAATGGCTTAAGCATCTCATTAAATGCCTTGCTGAATACAGAGTTAAATAGCAATTATTTTGCATGACTCAGTTTCTCTACCCACCCAGAAGTTTTTGAGCACTCTGTACAGCACTACAAGGAGATATGGTATAATGTAAGTGAGCCATTGCACAGACACAAATCCTACACTCAGAATTAGTTTTGCCTTGCTGTGGAAAGCTCAGATAATTGTTCTTTGCAATCAATGTTCATGTTTCTTCAGCTTGACACCAGTACAACTGCAAAACATAAGTGAGTATTTGGAAAAGAAATTGCAGTGAATTGAAAAAAAATTGGTTTTTTCCCAACTACTTCTTGTCCAAAGCTCCAAGTACCTTCCATAAAAATTTATGAAAATGAAACCAAATAGTTCTAAATAACAGAGCTGAGGACTGGCTCCTCAGGTGTGAGAATGGTATGTTTGTTCTTTTGCAATGTGTTTCTAGGAAGGAAAAAAAGGCATTAGAAAAGTTATGTGAAAAGGAAAAAATCCGACTACCGTGCTCTTCACAGTTTGCTTGTTCAGTATCTCAGCAGTATCATGATGACTTATCTTTATACCAAAGCTTTTTTAACCTTTTGGAGTCGTCCTTGAAGACCCTGAGACATTCTGGCTCTATGCTTCAGTTCCACAGCAAGGAGAAAGGATCTACTGCAGGGAACAAAGCCAAAAGCCCCAGATTTGAGGAAGAAGGAACCCTCTTCTCCTGATACAGATCTAGGGAAGGACTGACAGATGCATTGCAATGATATCTGCATATTTTCCTGATTTCAAAGTAAGCTATACCCTTGATGCTAGAAAGTTAATTTCAGTTGATTGCAGCCCTGGTCTTAAAGGTTTTTGTTCCTTTAATCTTTTAACTGAGTGTTCACAGCATCCAAACTCTGCAGGGCAGCAGGGAAAAAGGGCCAAAGACCCTTCTTAAGTTATTATTCTCAAAACTGGTATCCAGCCTGGGATGTGTGGGAAAGGCATGTGGTACAGGATGGGATCTGACTTTTAATTTCCAACTCCCTTTGTACCAAGGGACACGAAAAGAGGCAGAGACGTTATGTCACAGAACAGTGAGAGTGGCAGAGGTGGCCTCTGGAGATTCAGCACTGCACAATGTCTGCTCCCATCAAGGTCATGCCCCATGTGGGTGTCCCTGGAGCACTGAGCATCCCAGGAGCTGCACGGGGACCTGTGGGCATCTGTCAAGTGCCCACACCTCGATGCTGGTGGAAAAGGATGCCTGCAAGGGAAGTGCAGTGGCTGCACACAGCTCTGCTGACAGACAGATGGTACCTTGGAGAGGCACGAACACCTGAATTTGGTGATGCTTCTCTCCTGAGCTAACCTCTGCTCCTCCTCAACCAGTGGCAAACTGCTGCAGTTAGAAGTGTGTTATCGCTCCAAAGTGACCTCAACCTGTCACAGCCTGTGAGATACCTTATAAATCAAAAGGCACGGTAATTACCAGCATTAGGCAAGTGACCTGGGATTGTTTTGGGTAATAGCATCGCTGCAGATTCTCCTAGGGATTTCTCAGCTTCAGGAAAGTAAGACTTAAGGTTCTCTCTGGTGTCCTTTGCTAAGCCTTTTATTGCACCTTTATGATGATACAGCTATTCTCAGAGCTTCTAATGACCATTGCTGGCTGAGAATGGCATCAAGAGGCTTTTTTAGCTTGAAAAATGTGATGTTTTATTTACAGCATCCTTATGCTTGGCTATGATCTCGAGTAGAGTGACACATATCCTAGCATGCTGGAGGTAAGCTGTCTTGAAAAACATGACGTTTTCTTGATTTCTGTACCTTTTCAGGAAGTTTTGCTTATCTGACTTTAATTTTGCTATTCCTACAAACACTGGGTTCTGCCAACTGGATTTTATTCTTTAAAGGATAAAATTTTGCCTTTTTGTGGAGCTGAGAAGGCCACGAGAACAGAAACAAAATAAGAAAAGGACCAGAGTTACTGGGCAAAAATGGAAACAGCCCTTTGTATTTGACTGGTGTAATTCTGCTTGGTCTCACACTTCCAGGTGAGTTAGAGCCCTTGAGACAGTATATTGCTTGTCTTTTTCACTTATGGGGAATTTAACCTGCCTGTGGAAATTAACGTTTGCTCAGTCTCAGAGATGTAAATGCTGGGGATTCCCTGTGCAGAGATGAGTCAGCCATGGCCCCCAGCTGCTGCTCCTCCAGAGCAGCTCCAGCTCCCCTGTGATGTGCCTTCTGGCCTGACTAGGAGGATTAATTGACACCAGAAGTAATAAATACAGAAAAGAGTGAGTTGTCTGGAAGAGGAATGGGAAACCCCTGTAATCTCTAAAACCCTGCATGCCTGCTGAAATGCTATTCTTGTCTTCATCTGAGCTCCAAGAACACTGTTCAAGGGCCTCCAACATTTCTACATCACTTAAATCTAGGTTTTCAGCACAAAATTGGAAGATATTTTAGTAATAATTCAGAAATGGCTTAAGCCTTCCTACCAAAAAAAGTCCTCACCCCAAACCAGGTCTCACAGAAACTCTTGAACTCGTGCAACCTTGAAATACAAAATTCTGTTTGAAAATCCTGCTTTGGGTTTTTTTTCATTTAGTGGATCTGTCTGAAGAAGTTTATACACCCCTGGAGGATTGCTCATCCCCAGCACCATGGTGCTCTTGCCCTCTCTCATTCCTCACTCAGCAAGGTTCAGGCCGCCCTGTCTGGCAGCCCAAATGACACAGGCTGTGCCAGAAGTCACTAATTCTGCTGGCTTTTGTGTCCGAACTTACTGCCTGTGCCGGAATATCACCTTTCAGAGTCTCCTGCTTAAGAGCAGAAGGCCAGGGTAAATCTCACATCCTGCTTTCTTGGGTAAAATAGCATCCCAAAAGAACAAAATCCTGAACTTTGTGCCTGACCTGCCTGACTCAGGATGTCTGCTGTAGAGGCCACAGGCTTTTTGGTGGGGTTTTCCTAACAACAGAAGAGCTTCAAATAAAGCCCTTGCTCAGACAGAAGCGTAGCTGAAATTTCTCCAAACTGTTCAAGGAAGGAAGTCGGGTCTAAAGAGGAAAAGTCTGTCTTTGAGTCGTGTTTCTTCTACTTCCTAGGGCTATTTTGGAATTATTCAGAAAGGAGAAAACAAAACAAGAAAAGCAAGGTTTAGGTTGACTTTTTTTTTCAGTCAAGCATCCCTTATGTCACCAGAAGCTTTGCCATTCATTTCAGTGGGAGCCCTTATTACTGCCTTTCATTTCTTCAGTTTGTCTCCAGCACTGCAAAGCAACCTGCAGTGTGTTTTGGCTTTCCTGGCGGGGTGTGTTGAACCCCACATCTTCTTTTGCTGTTGTTTTCCCCAGGAAGTGAACCAGGACTTTTCACTTAGGAGTTATAAGCTGGCTTTGTACTGCATCAGTGAGCATGGCAATTCCCTGCAGTCCCTGGCTTCTGTGTCCCCACCCTTGTGTAGTCACATAGGGACAAAATGTCACTGTCTAAATGTAAGAGATTTTCTGCATGGATGCAAAGGACCTCAAAATACTGTGGAGTCATTCCTGTGGTGGTGTGACTGTTTTGCAGTAGTACTCCGAAATCTGTAGGAGTGTTACTAGTATAGGAAACCTGCAGTGGGATGCACGAGGTCTGTGTTTGAAAGGAAGAAAATTTGCAGTTGTAAATCTCAAGGTGGTTGTTCTTTCCTGCCAAGTGTCTCCCTGTTATTTCCAAAACCAAACCCTGTCTGCTCTGCGTTGCTGGATGTCTCCAGGTCATGCAGTGAGGAAGTTCTTTGATTGAGGTTACCAAAGCTGGAAATCCACAACACTTTTTTCCTGAGTGTTGAAATTTGTAGTGGGATCCAACTCCTGGAGTTGTGATACATAAATAATGTCATCTCATTAAAAAAAAAAAAATAGAAAAGGAAAGGATATTTTGAGTCCTTTTGGCTGAGGGGCAAAGCTCTTAGCAGTGTCCTGAGGACTCCAAAGGAACAAATAGAATTTGGGAGTTGAGTTATTTTTAAATTCCAAATTGCTAAGAACTGGAAAAACAAACAAATCCCGGAAACTCCCTCAGAGGGCAGATAAGGAGAAATGCTGTGCCCAAGCAGCACCCTGATCCCATCTGTTCAACAGTGGCAGAGACAGCTTTCCCTTTCACCTGTGGATAACTTCTTGTCCTCTTGATAATTTCCTGACTGCTAAGGACATGTAGGGAAAACTGCAGGAATCAGCTCATTCCCATGTATCATCCTGCACATTTTCTTTTTACCCTGCTGCAATATTTCTCACCTGTCCCATGCAGCAAATTCAAAGAAGTCATCCAGGAGCCAGGTCTGCAGTTCCATTTATCATTTCAGACTATATAGAAAATTGTGTTGCAACAGAGCAAACTACTAAATCACGTATAATTGCTCCGATAACGACTTAGGGAAGGTGGCAACAGCTAGGGAACTCTTTCATCTTCCAAGGTTAAACATCTTAGAGGTATTTGCTCACCTCTTCTCGTGAAAATGTGTATTTTCATCCCAGATCTGTTCTGCACTAAGCAACTCGGAGAAAAAAAGAGGTTTGCTTAATTATCTGCATGTAACTAAGGGAGGATTGACTCTCATGGGGTGTGTGTGTGACACTGAGGTCACACTGCAGAAGGCAGGTGCAAAGTACTTGCTGTTCCTGTGCTACAAGCAGCAGGGTGGCACACCGAGGTGAAGGACCTTGCCCAAGACTTCAAGAAGTCTCTGGCAGAAGTCGTGGTTGGGTTCAGGTTGGTCCCAAAGCCCTGCTGTGAGCAGAGAAGCCCCCCTCATCCCTAAGACAGTCTGCCTCCTGGTTTGGTTTCACTGATTTCAAAGCCAATGTTTTCAGTAATTGAAATCTGTTTGGTTCCTGGTGTGCATAAAGTTACAAACGTTTTATCTGTGCAGGACTGGAGGGAATGGCTCTTCAAGCTGTTGGCTGCTCCCCCCAGCCTCAAAATATCTTTTTATTGCCCTGCAATATTGAAACTTCAGCAGCTAGAAACTGTCATCAAACTGCTAAGAAAATCAGAAAGAGTCTTATTGCTTGAGTTTTAATGAGGTTGTTTTTTTTTTCCCTGTGGCACTTCAGCTTGTAGCAGCCAAAAATAGAGCTGGCAATTGAGAAGTGTGCAAGGAACTTGCCTTGCTGCTCACTCCCTTTCCCCCCTGGCAGTAGGTGGTGGGATGCCCAGCATCCACCCATTTCCATGGGCAAAACCTCATTGCTGAAAGGATTTCTCTCTCCCTGGACACCTAAAATCTTGTGCAGCTTCCTCAGAGTGAGCTGCAGCAGTGGCACTGAAGCAGGGAATGGGTTTAGTGTTCTGGTGGCTGTCTGCATCCTGGGATAACTCACTGGCCCCAGAGCACTGGGGATGTCTGAGCACATCCAGCTGGGCCAGGGGAGCCAGGCAGGAGCTTGCTCCCTTGGGAAATGCCATTCCCAAAGGTCAGGACCCAGGGCAGGCGGAAGCCCCACCTCAGCCAGGCTGTTTTCCTTCATTGTCTCTGGTTCTATGTCCAGCTGTGAGGCTTATCTTAGAGGAAAGGGTGGAGGTTTTTTAAACAGCTGATTCACTTCTGATTTTCTCACCCTTGGGAAGATGTCATGCATCCCCACTGCCTCTTTGCAGCTCTGACTGCTCCGGCAATTTTCTAATTGCTCGTTGAGAAAGTCTGCAAGAGCTTGAATGTCGCAGGGGTGGGAGCAGGGCTTTCAGGCAGGTGGGGAGATCTGCCCCCCTGTTTTTCCCAGAGGCACAGCCCAAAAGTAATTTGTCTCATATACAAAAAAGAAAAAAAATAACCAAAAAACAAACAAACAAACAAAAAAAACCCAACCAACCAAATGAAAGAAAAAAGAAGTAGCTTAAGAAAACAAAAAAGATTGCAAGAAAGGGGTGGGAAGGGAGAACAGGGCAAAAAAAAAAATCATAAATTCTTGCTAGGTGTAATGCAATGTCAACACCCAAATCTGTCACTAAACCCAGGGACAAGGGTCCCCCCTCCACACACCAGTGGGTTTGGGAGGATGCTGAGCTCTGCAAAGGTGCTGCATTAGCAGTGACCTCCTCAGTGCAAAGGACAGAAGAGATCCACACCATGATATTTTCCAAAAATTACAGCAAATTCATGCCTGGGTCACCACTCCCATGGAAATGTCAAGTGGGGAATGTGACCACAGAGCCTCTGTGTGTTCTTGGGTTTTGACTCATTCTCAGTACCAAAAACACAGCGCAGACATGTCTGCAGAGGGTGTGAGCAGCTGTGCCTCTTCTGCCATCCATGGGGGAACTATCTTCATCCCATTTCCAGGTCAGTTAGAGAGCCAGCACAGCTTGTCTGGATCATCATGGTGTATTTGCAGCAAGCCCAGGATCCATGAAAGGCCATGAGGAATACCAGAGTGCCAGGTGGTGGCTGGATGAACAGAAGCTGGCCTCACTTAGGAGCACCTTGCCCTGGGTGTTCCTGCCCAGTTTCAGGCAGTGGGGATGTCATTCCAAATACAGACTTGCTGTTGACAGGACTGTCAGTGCAGATGAATTCGTTTTGGAGTTGTCTCAGCCACACAGCTCCTCAGAGGACACCTTTGCTTCTCCCCCAAGAAGCAGCATCACTACCCCATCCATCATGATGACACCCATCCCTCACTGAAGGCTTAGAACCAGCAAATACAAGTGAGTTTTGTGCAATGCCACATCCTCAGCCAGGGTGATGACCCTCAGGGGAGTTTGTCTGGACCCAGTTTCCTGATATACAAAATAAAATGAGTAGCACTTCCTTCTCAACATGCTGCAAGTCTTCAGTATTGTTTCAAAGGTGCTCTGGCCTCTTTAGATTAAGTCCATGGATCAGCTGCAGTAGTTTTACTGGAGTTATTATGCCATTCTTTATTTTGATATTGTAGTTGTTTGTAGGGTAAGATGCTTCCTCAAGCCCTATGAAGAATAGGCATCTGTGATGAAAAAATTTCCAGCAGTTATTTATCTGACTTTCTGGTTTTTCATTGTTTATGTATAGGGAATATGTCTCTGCCTGTTTTTGCTCTGGGTTTCAAAGATGGGAACTGTGTTTTCCAAGGCTTTAGTAAGAGTTCTGCTCTCAAGTTCTGCTGGAGGTAGAGCAGAGCAGGTTACTAAAATATGGAATATTTGATCAATAGTTTATGAAACAAACTCTGTAGATTTGTTTCACACTTAAAATAAGACTTTCACAAAACCAATAAAAACAACCTTAGGTTTGCAAGACTGAAAGTCTCCTAAGTCATGAACTCACGGGTGGTAATTCAAAAACCTGTCCATCCATTTATCAAATTCCATTAAATATATATATTGGGAGGTGGGGGGTATTTTTGATTGGTGGCTTTTCTGTGTGTGAAGTACACTTTGTTGTTGTTGCTGTTTTAACCCTTTTCAGCACCTGGGTTTCATTTAGGAGGTTTTTTTTTGGGAAGAGGAATTGGGTCCTACACCTGACACTTGTTTCTCCTTCTTTTCTCACCCCACAGTCATGGATGTGCTCAGCGGGGCTGGAGAGGTGAGAGGCACCTTCTGCTCCTGGAGCTCTCTCAAGAAAGCAGCACAAATTTGTACTAATAATGATGGGGTTTTAAATCCTGTGCAATTTGTAAATGTGCATTTCCATGGTAACATGTAGGTAGTGAAGTAATCCTCAATTCATCATCTTCCATGAAATTCCAGCAACTATTCCTAAACATTCATCCTTTTCTAATCCCAGAGCTGTTGCCATGGAAATGATCAGATAAGATACAGGCCTTTAGGCAGATGGGTCTATAAAGGATGCTAAATCTTGGCCCATTGAAATCCTTATTTAAAAGCAACATAGCTGGCAGTGATTTTTCTTATGATTGTTTCAAGATTAATTAAATTAACTTCATATTACAAAAGGCTTCTTTTCAAGTGACCCCTGGGAACTGAAAGTGTCTCTGACCACGGAGACTTAGGTCTCTCCTCTTTTGTGTGGTGCCAGGGGCTTCTGCTGCTCCTGTTTCCTGCTCCCATGTTCCTGCTCCTCTCTCCACACGTGCATAACTCAAATTCTCACTGGCTTTGCTCACAGTCTGGGGTTTAGGCCTGCTTTTCAGATATCTTGCTCTGCAAAGGAGCTTATTTTTATTTTTTGCCATTCACTGGAGCAAAGGGACAGCATCCAGGAGATTATATCCAACACCCAGAGGATCACTGCTTTCCAGTGCATTAAATTCTCAGTTCCAAAAGCTGTGCAGGATGAGATGCTTGCATGTGCAGATGCACCTTCTGAGCAGGTTTCCAAGCTGGACCTGGAAGTATGTAAATGACTGCTAAAATGAGATTTGGTTTCTAAATCTCTGTTTTTAAGTCACAAAGGTGTTGAAAGCTGGATGTCTTCTGTCTTCACCAAGACATTTCAGTGCAGGATGAGACACTCATTTTTGCCTTCTCCTGCAATCAAAAGGAGAGAGTTTCAAAGACGTGAACCACTCTTAGGCACCAGTTCTCCTGACTTTTAATAAGGATTGGGGATCCAATTCCCATTTATACCTTAGGCATTTTTCTGCAATGTTTCTTTATCTCTCTGCCCAGAAAAAAACCCTGTAAATTAATCTGAACAGAGAACATCTGAATGCAAAGTGGATTTCTTTTTATTTTATTAGACTTGAGGGACTAGAGTCAGAGGGTAAGAGACACCCCACTTAGACGAGTCCTGTGGGGGTAACAGTGGTGATTAAAGAGCCCTCCCTTGAGCAGACTGCTTGTTATCAGTTTTTGGTGGAAATTTTCACCTCCTGAAAGGCTGTGGACTTGAAGGGTGGAAGGCACCTGGTGTAAAGCACGAGCTGAAGAGCTGTGACTGTTCCTCACCCAGAGCAAAGTCCACCAGTGCAAGTTTGCTTGTTAAAGAAGGTCGAGTGGATGTTCTCTGTCCTGAAGGACTAATGAGAAGTTGAGACAGGATGTGAGAATCGGAAAGTGGAGGGCTGGAAACATCAGGCCAGCAGGGGTGGTTTCAGAGGACAGGAAGAAAGTGAGAAAGGAAAGGAGAGAAATCACTGGGCCTGGAAAGCAGGCAGGAGAGGAGGAAGGACTCTGCCAGAAGCTGTTGAGCACATGGAACTCCAGGGAGAAAAGGAGACAATATTACAACATCGATCAGTGTCTGCACAGTCTGTTCCTCATCCCTTCTGCAGGCTTTACTCTCTGCTCCTCCCAGAATGGCAGCAGTTTTGTTTTCATTATAGGGGAAAATTAGAGAAATTAGACCCCCAGAGCCTGTGCCTTGTCCCTACCAGTGCTACTGTCAGTGGCAGCCCAAGGCATGGAACCCCAAAAGAGCCTCTGCAAATCAAAAGCTTCACTATTTGCCTTGTTGCAGAGGGGTACTTTTGAAGATTCCCCCACGGGTGACCTAATTCCCATTAAAAAAACTCCATTCAATTCTTTACAGAGCTTAAAAAAAAATCAATATCATCAGCAGCTCTGCCAGGGTTTAAATCATTCACTGATACTGTTTATTGCCTAATAATAATATTGCATGGACTGCAGCTCCTGTGCCAAGCACACCACAGCCTGGGAGGGAAAAGGGGGAAATAGGCTCAGGAAAAATGGCATATGCTACAGCCAAGAAGGGCAGCCAATGGCTTCCACCAGAAAATTTGGCCAGTTCAACTTCCCACAGAAGAGGTTAACAGCTATCATAGCCTGGATTTATATGGTGCCCTGAATCCAAAGAACACATGGCCCCTATTTATATTTTTTCCAGCTTTAGCTCATAGATGAGGAAAGAGCATCAGAGAGAGGCTGAGTCACAAAAGCTCACGAACACTGGCAGGAATCAGACCCAGGTGCCTTGGGCTCTGGTCTGCAGCTCTAATTCGGTGTATGATATTTATCTAGGCACCCAAGAGAGTTTGAATAATGGGAGAGGCTGATGAAAACAGGAGAGCAGGAAGCCAGATGATGAGTATGATGGGAAGGAAAGAGAAAGGAAGAAAAGAGGGGGAGCAAAGGAGAATGCAAGATTGGAAGGTAATTTTTTTTTGTATCTTCAAGGTAGTAGGAGTCAGGAAGAAAGGAGGTTGGACCAGCAGTGGAGGAGAGATGGGCTAGAAGACAGAAGAGCTACAAGATGTTGCATAGGAATGGTGTTGTACAGCAGAGCTAGCAAAGATTTCATGCTGTGGTAGCCAGCGGAGAGCTGCAGTCTTTGTACTTGCTCCTGGAGCTGGGTACCATCAGAGCCTCCCACATTCCTGCAGGAGCACTGAATCTTCAGCAGGGAAGGAAAACATCCATCTCCAGGGAGACAGCTTGGCTAAAGTCTCAGGCAACATCTCAGTCACTTTCATTATGCCCTAAGTAGCAAACTGCTGTGATTTCAGCAAGACTTAATAAGTTCCCTGAAATATCCCCTTGACTAAGCCTGGCCACAATTGCCTTGATTTGCAGATCTGCAAAAAATAGATGAAAAGACAAGTGTGGAACAGGTGCTGTCATGCAAATGAAAGGATGGGAATGCAGTGAAATTTTTGTCTGTGTCCACTGCCTCCCTTTCCCTTTAGAGACACTTACCTGTTTGCAGCAGTTCTGTCCAAATGCTGCTTGATGCCCTGCTGGGGCTTCCAAAGTGGCTGCAACGGCTGCAGATGGAATATCTGTCCTGCAAAGGGACTTTTTAACAGAAGGGTTTTTGTGAAGTGTTTCCCAGGTTTATCCTGTTTTCCAGCCATCATTTAAAAGCAGGGAACATCAAAGAGCCTCTGTGATATCAGGTGCTCCTGATATCACAAAGACTGGTTGGGAATGCAGCAGCAAATGGCATCACCAGCAGGGTCTGAATCCACAGCCTTTGGCACCATCTCTCCTGCCTGAGTGCAGGGAACAGCATCTCATCTTGTAGCTGCTGGAAGTTATTTACTATCTTTAAAAAATTAGAAAAGTCCCACTTTCTCTAAAAGTAAAACACTTGAAGGGTTTGATAACAAGGTCTCTCCACGTTATCTCTGTGTTCCAAAGCAATGCATCTGTGTGTGCTCACAGTCAAGTGCATGATGAGCTGCCTGAAGTATTTCACAAGCTGGGTCTGCAAGCTGAAAACTCTGGAACAAGTAGCTTATCACCTAAGCTGCTTCGAGGATTTAGAGTGGTTTAAATTACTTAAAGTGCTCCAGGGACCCAATCCTGCACCCATTGAAACTACTGGTGATTTTGTTGGAGACTTACAAGGGACAAGGATTTGGCACTAAAGGCTTAGAGAGCTGAAGTGGATAAAACCTCTACAGCCCTTTAGAGATGGCTAAACCATTCCAAAGCCTTAGACCTGTTCACAGCCCACAGAGCTTGGCCAGTGACAGAAAAGCTGTAGGAGTGCACCTTGCAGATATTTACATCAGGTACCTTTTCAGCCCCTGTGATTGCAGCAGCTCATCTCTTTTTCATTTCCCCCTGACAGCTGTGGTCCCATCCTGCTCCCAGCAGAGTCTGCAGCACCACTGGGCACAGAGAGAAAAGAGATACCTTGTACAGAGTATTACAGAATCACTTTCTGGCAATTTGGAGAAGAATTGGGCCCCAAGATGGCAGCTCAAGAGTTTCCTCCTTTTGGTTTTTGCATAAGGACTCTTCTTCAGTCCCTTTTGTAGTTCTTTTCAATACTTAACCTTCATTTGCTTTGTGCTTCTCTTCCTTCTTTCTTAGATTATTTCAAACCATATTTAATACTGACTTTCCCCTTCTTTCCTAAGTAACAGCCTGGATCCTGAGGTTTAAGTTATTAGTTAATGTATTTGTCACAGGCAGAACAAAAGAAAAATATGAAACCCTTCCAACTTTTCAAAATAACAAAAAAGAAAAAACAAATGGAGGGGATGTTTATACCCATTGCAAACCTTGGAGGTTCATTGGTTCCCAGAGACCCAACCTTCAATTTGTGCACAGGCCTATTTTGCTTTTCATGCAGAGTGGAATATGATCCCAACTACAGTGGCAGGGAGTGCTAAGGGACCTTGGGAACAGCTGACATGGCCTTGCAGGCACAGATGTGTCTGCAGAAGACACATGAGATTGAGGGGCTGAGCCAAACTCCTCCAGATCAGCACCCAGGGACCCTCAGCAATACCCAAAACCATGTCATCCAACAGGATGTTTTCCCCTTTTTTTTCCAGCTTTCTCCCACATCCCATCCTCATGGGCAGTAAGAGTGAAAACCTTAACTCCTTCAGGGAAATCCAGCCATCCACAAGATAATACACCAGGGGGTGAAATCCTGAGAGAGATTCCTTTTGGTACAAAACCTAAGAGGATTTGGAGTTGTAGATAATAGCAGAGAGATAAAAGAAATTTTAAAAGTCTTGTGCAGCCACTTCCTGCTAAGGTGATCCTCCTTTTCCAGTTGCCCTCACGATCTCAGCAATCTCCTGTGATTTGAGCCCTCATGGCAAAAAAAAAAAAACAAAA
>VZRF01015421.1:610410-652795 GCA_013396875.1 Vireo altiloquus | reverse complement strand
CTGTCCAAATGCTGCTTGATGCCCTGCTGGGGCTTCCAAAGTGGCTGCAACGGCTGCAGATGGAATATCTGTCCTGCAAAGGGACTTTTTAACAGAAGGGTTTTTGTGAAGTGTTTCCCAGGTTTATCCTGTTTTCCAGCCATCATTTAAAAGCAGGGAACATCAAAGAGCCTCTGTGATATCAGGTGCTCCTGATATCACAAAGACTGGTTGGGAATGCAGCAGCAAATGGCATCACCAGCAGGGTCTGAATCCACAGCCTTTGGCACCATCTCTCCTGCCTGAGTGCAGGGAACAGCATCTCATCTTGTAGCTGCTGGAAGTTATTTACTATCTTTAAAAAATTAGAAAAGTCCCACTTTCTCTAAAAGTAAAACACTTGAAGGGTTTGATAACAAGGTCTCACCACGTTATCTCTGTGTTCCAAAGCAATGCATCTGTGTGTGCTCACAGTCAAGTGCATGATGAGCTGCCTGAAGTATTTCACAAGCTGGGTCTGCAAGCTGAAAACTCTGGAACAAGTAGCTTATCACCTAAGCTGCTTCGAGGATTTAGAGTGGTTTAAATTACTTAAAGTGCTCCAGGGACCCGATCCTGCACCCATTGAAACTACTGGTGATTTTGTTGGAGACTTACAAGGGACAAGGATTTGGCACTAAAGGCTTAGAGAGCTGAAGTGGATAAAACCTCTACAGCCCTTTAGAGATGGCTAAACCATTCCAAAGCCTTAGACCTGTTCACAGCCCACAGAGCTTGGCCAGTGACAGAAAAGCTGTAGGAGTGCACCTTGCAGATATTTACATCAGGTACCTTTTCAGCCCCTGTGATTGCAGCAGCTCATCTCTTTTTCATTTCCCCCTGACAGCTGTGGTCCCATCCTGCTCCCAGCAGAGTCTGCAGCACCACTGGGCACAGAGAGAAAAGAGATACCTTGTACAGAGTATTACAGAATCACTTTCTGGCAATTTGGAGAAGAATTGGGCCCCAAGATGGCAGCTCAAGTGTTTCCTCCTTTTGGTTTTTGCATAAGGACTCTTCTTCAGTCCCTTTTGTAGTTCTTTTCAATACTTAACCTTCATTTGCTTTGTTCTTCTCTTCCTTCCTTCTTAGATTGTTTCAAACCATATTTAATACTGACTTTCCCCTTCTTTCCTAAGAAAGTACCAGCCTGGATCCTGAGGTTTAAGTTATTAGTTAATGTATTTGTCACAGGCAGAACAAAAGAAAAATATGAAACCCTTCCAACTTTTCAAAATAACAAAAAAGAAAAAACAAATGGAGGGGATGTTTATACCCATTGCAAACCTTGGAGGTTCATTGGTTCCCAGAGACCCAACCTTCAATTTGTGCACAGGCCTATTTTGCTTTTCATGCAGAGTGGAATATGATCCCAACTACAGTGGCAGGGAGTGCTAAGGGACCTTGGGAACAGCTGACATGGCCTTGCAGGCACAGATGTGTCTGCAGAAGACACATGAGATTGAGGGGCTGAGCCAAACTCCTCCAGATCAGCACCCAGGGACCCTCAGCAATACCCAAAACCATGTCATCCAACAGGATGTTTTCCCCTTTTTTTTCCAGCTTTCTCCCACATCCCATCCTCATGGGCAGTAAGAGNAAAAAAAACCAAAAAAAAAAAAACAAAAACAAAAAACAAAGAAAGAGAGAGAAGAGCTGTAGCAAAACCTGTAGAAAGAGAGGGTTATATTCCCAGGGGCCTTCATCAATTTTTTTTCCCAGCAGCTTCCAGAACCTACTCAAATCCTGTCAGTGAAGTAAAAGCCAAAAGGGCTGGACAGAAGCATCTAGGAACCATCATACCAATAGAAATGCTCTTGTGATATGAAAAAAAAAAAAAAAAAAGCATAGTTTATACATTTTTCAGCTCAGGAGATTTCCCTTGGTACAGCACAGTAATCTGGACAGACTGACTAGAAATATAAGTCAAAGAGACTAATCCATTTCCATATATATACCAACCTAGATGTATATATTTTAGATTTATAGTGGATAGCTCAACAGTGTCCCCTGAAGGATGCACTGTAAATAAAAGACGTTATGAAAGATGTAAAAGAAAACAAAACAAAAAAAAACCCAGAGGAAAACCAAGAATAGGGAGAAGTTTGTGACATTTTTTTTGAGAAATAATTCCAGCTACTTTTTTTTGTAACAGCTACACAGTTCTGGAGTTTTCCAGATCAGTGAGTTGCTGCAGTGACGTCCAGTTGGCTGGACTTCAGGTCATTGTGCCCAAGAAACCTCTCCGCCTTTTCAGAGGGCATTCCTGTCACGGAAAAGTGAGTCTGGTGCACCTCCCTCTTCAGCTGAGCAGGCAAGCAGTAGGTTTTGGTAAGAGTGGCCTCATTACACCCTTGCCCCATCCCGCTGTGCCCAGGGGATGCACTCAGTGGCTGCCCAGTGGACACCAAGATGTCAACAGCTTTGCTGGATGGATGCTGAAGTCATCCCAGCACTGAGAGCCACGCCAGCCACATCCCTCAGTGCTGCCAAGCAACTCTGTCTGGGGCTTGTGTGGAAAGGGATGTTTCCTCTGAGCACTGAGGGTCCCTGCAGAGGCAGGACTGCTCTGTGCAGCCCTGTCCAGCCCGAGGCTGTGATCCTGCAGCCAGCTCCCTGTGCACACTGCAACCTCCTTGTGGGAATGCAGCTCTCAGTAACAACCCCAGCAGGATTAGGAAGTTCCATCTATTAATTTAACACCGCTGTGGTTTTTTAAACAGCAGCATCAACGAGGTTTTCATTTTTTTTTTTTTTACAGAGAGGAGAAGCAATCTGACCACGATGAGTTCAGCTCTGTAGTTTTCTGCAGGGAATCTATTTGCTGAGCCACTGACTCCATTGGTGCTTTGCAGTAATGCCAGAGCTCGGTAAATATTGGCCACTGTGCCTCTAAGTACTATTAATGAAGTTAATTAGCAACAAAAGTTTCCAAATGTGAAAAAGCTACAGGCATAGCCACAGTTCATTAAGCTTCTCAGAAGCTTTAAACCAATCTTAACTGCATTTCTCAGGGAAAAAGAACACAACTTTTTCTAAAGATTTGAGAAAATTTAGCAGGTCTTCTCTACTTTATGAAAACAGCATTTGATTGCTGTGGGTAAAAGGAAGATTGGTCCTGCTTTTCCTGGGAACACTTCCCTGCAAGTGACCTCCATGATGCACCCTCTACGTATTCAGACAGAGCTGATGGATCATTTAAGAGGTATTTAGGAAGGAAAAGAAAAGATCATGACCTTTTTAATAAGCAATTTGCCTATGACAGTGCTGGCCAGTCCAGCATATCTCTCTCACATAATTAATCAAGACCAAGCACTAGATTTGCTATGGTCCCATTTCATAGCATTATGGAAATCCAAGATTTAAGCCAGTGCTTTAATGTCCCTGCCTTGTTTAATACCATTACTGCATTATAGATTTAAGGTAGCTCATAGGTGGTAAATTTTCAAAGCACTGTGTGGGATTTAGTGTGGGATTTAATGTCAACAGAAGTTCCATCACTAAATCTTTTGCTCTGCTTTAAGAACTTTTCTCTTAACCTCTCGCCTGCAGCTTAACACCTGGGCTAAACAGGATACTTTTAGGGTATTCTTTATGTCAGTGTATTCCCTGGTGAATCACAGGTTCTGAGAGACAGATTTCACCCTGATGGAGACTTTCCCATGCTCTAGATCTGGGGCGACAACTCATTAGCAAAGATGCAACACTCACCTTCTAATTTTCATTTGAACTACATGGCCTCTGTCTTGACCAGCAGAGAAGAGGGTTTATGGTAGGCTGTAGGAAACAGGGAGAGGGAGGTACCAGATGCCTCTTCTTCCCTTCCCCATCCAGGAGACACAGGAACTCGTGCTGCTGCTTCGTGACAGTGTCTGAAGTCTTTCTGATTCAGGTGTTGAGATCCCACTGACAGCTACAAGATATCATGTTTTCTCCTTGCTGCTTTCAAATTAGAAACAAAATGAGATTTCCTTTGAGGCTAGGCTGGATGCAACGATTATTCCTTTAAAATCAAGGGTTATTGTGCCACTTCCAGCTGTTTAGTTGAAATGTTACCTAAACATCTTCTCAGCTGATAAGCTTGCATCAGTCTCTAACTAGGAGTGAGACTCAATTTCCCAAATAATATCCCTCCTTAAACAGAAACCTAATCAAACACATCCCACATTCTCATTGGTTACCTGACCCTATTTCCCAGCAATCTGTCTTTCTGTGCCAGAGTATTAAGTCTGGTAAAGTGAAAAAAGAAATTGTGGAGGAAATTAAAGTTGGTTTACTGTGGCAGCCATCACTTCTAGCTCAGCCAGCTGCATCACTCCTCGCTGCTGTGAAATTGATTTTGGAAGCAAAATTCTGTTATTGCACCATGATATTTCCTCAACAGTTCCCTGAAATGCATGTGAATAGAGCTGTGACAGGGATGGCAGGGTCAAGCTAAAGATAACCAGAAAGAGTTAATATAAAAAGCTGTGCCATTCCATGGCCTGTGTCCCTGGAGCACTGCATGCCTCTCAGCAAGTAAATTTTGATGCAGATGGAAATGTTTGTACTTAAAAGTAAAAAATTATACATTTTTCTCATCCAATTGAGAGATAAAGCCAGTATTCTGTTGTCTACAAATCTGGTAAGATTTAAACCCCATTCTAATCTCCTTGTAGATGCATCACAAATAGTTTTCTCACATATAAGAAGATTGAATTCTTCACCAGAATTATTTACTGAATTATTTTCCATGACCAGTCATCAATGGAGAAAGCAAACTAGTAATGAATTGAGAAAGAGATGATGAGAGAAGCTAACAAAGTATTCATGTGGTTTTATTCCTTTGGGCAAAACCTTTATTTCACCAAAATCAATGAGAATAGAATAGGATGAGTTATGATTTATTGCTACAGTCAGATCTCATTGTGTTGCATTAAAGAGGTTGTGATGATTACAGGTTTTCTCTGAACGTGCCACAAACAGTGACATATTTAGAAAGCATCAGATGTCAAACACTAAACTGTTTCTGAGAGAACTTACGAAATGTCACCTCACAAAATGGATCAAAATAGTGCCTTTCCCAGGTTTTACTTTGTTCTCTTTTGGCAAGCACTAATTTCTCAACGTGCTAATCCAAATTCTTTCTTGATGTGTGGCCAGTGTAAGTCAGTTCTGAGGACAACATAATCACGCTAGCCTGAACCTGGCAGAGTATGTGGCATCTGGAGCATAAATCAACGTGGCTTTGCTTGTTTCCTTCCTTGATCGTGCACCAGATAATCAGTGATGACTCAGAATTACTCAAAGAGTAGCTTTTGCAAGTTCATTTTGTTATCCTCAGTGCTGTCCTGTCTGTGTGTGCACTAATCATGGTCCAGGGTAGCTGGATTTTAATGATGGTGTCATCAGAAAGTGGTAGTGTCTTTTTTTGAATCTTTTGTGACAATATAAGCCTAGCTGATGTATTGTTAGTGATATTTTTCTGCTTATATCCTTAGTATGGATGGTACCAAGATGAAAGCAATACCGTCAAGCTTTTTTGGCTACAGCTAAAATTCCTATTTGCTATCAGAAGAGATTATGTTAAACCAACCATAGTGGGGCCGGAGGTACCTCAAAGACATACTGCAGTGACAAAAAGCATTACCAACACAGAGATGCAATTGCCTTTCATGAGAGCTTAGCTCCCAGGTATGACTGATTGTTTTAGGGCAGCAGCACTGACAGGCTGGGCCAGTTTCATCAGCTGGAAATTTCCTTCTATTTTTATTTGATTTATTTTATTGGGAATCGTTCTCAAAACGCTGGTGCAGGGGTTTTGTATATTAAGTGTTTTTCTTTGCTAGAGGGGAAGTGTCAGGACGCTGAAGTCCATCTGGCTGTAAGAACCAGGCAGTGACTTTCCCAGGGAGAAGGAAGGTTGTGGCTGGGAGGACCTGAGCGCTGTTCTCATCAGTTTTTGCTTGTCACCACAAAGTGAGGGAGCCTGCAGGGTGGGCATGGGGGACTTTGAGAGGAACTTCCCCCAGGCTGGGAATCTCAAACCCTCACTGCTGCCAATCACCTGTGCTGGTCCCTCCAGAGCACTTCAGACCAGTATCTGCTGCCCATGGATGCTCTGGTACCTCTGGAGAAGAAATAAGAGCACAACAGCAGCAGAAAAGGAAAATGATCAGGAGCTGATGAGTAGCAGAAGGTACTGGATGTGAGCAGGGAGTGCAGTGTAAGATCAGTGATGGTTTGTGAATCCTTTGGCACAGCTGGGAGGAATTTCCCAGCACTGGAAAAAATGTACCTCCTGTTAGTTGAGAACTGATGATGCTTGAAATGATCCTGTGAGGCAAAATAAGTGCATAAACTTGTATAGAGGTTCAACCTGAAATAAATGAATGAATAATTTTATTCTCTTAGGTGGCTATTTTATTTGAAAAGCTGAGTTCTCTTGTTTGTTTGTTTTTTTTTCCCTGTAAACTGTTTACAGGGTCTTCTCAAGCATCTTCCTTCTCTGGTTCACCCAGTAATGTCTGAGGAATATCCTTGGCGTGTGCATGGCTGGTGGGAAGCAGAGCAAAGGGCTGCTCGTGGGGAGCTTCTCTCTGCCATTCTCCTCAGAGTTTGCTGCAAATCAGTGGGCAAAGTTCATGTGAGGCACAGCAAGGAAAGGAGGGTTTGAGCAGTTCTTGGCAGAGAGAGGTACCCAAGCCCCACAGGTGTACATGCTGCTATGTCACTAGTGCTCTGTAGAGGTTGAAGGTGGAATATTTCTCCTCTTCCCTGAGGAAATTCTCCCAGCTCTGGAGTGGAACTCTGAGCAGAGTGGACACAGATGCCATCCCAGCAATGTCCACCTGCTGGAACTGAGGGAATATTCCTGTTGATTTCCTGTCTTTGAGACCAAGGCAGCGTCTGTGGCTAGGGTGGAAAGAGAGCTGCTAAACAGAAAAGCAGTGAGGTTATGTTTTATGATCATGGCATCATTTCCCTGATCTTACAGGAGAGTGCTCAGACTGTGTTCCTCAAAGCAAGAGCTAATCTGCCAAAAGCTTTTGGCATGGACTCACTGACTGTCCTCCTCAGATTAAAATACTGATCTTTTCATCTGCTCGTGCAGTGTCTCCTGCATGTGGTAGTGCATTTTCCATCATTGGTAGGGAATAGCTACTGGTGTTCTGAAGGACAGATCCCCTTTGTGACCTTTAAAAGATATCAAACATCCAGTTGACTTCACTTGGTGCTTCCTAAGCAAAGAAAATAGGTAATCCTGGGACAACGAAATGCAAGGAAAGTTCACAGATCTGCAGTCTCATGAGGGAAGAATAGAGGCTGAGCGAGGAGAAATTTACTCATGCATTTAATTATCTGAGTCATCCTAGAAGACAGCAGGGATCCAGGATCATAACCATGATCAGAGGTCCATCAGCAAACATTTGTCATCTTCCAATTAGCACTGCTCTGCTGGCACAGATTCCCAGTCTCAGCCTGAGATGGGGCTCGTCCTGGAGATCCATGGAAATAGTGAACAGAGGGCTACAGGTTGTAGAAAAATGAATGCATGTATAAGGAACTGAATTAGGATTGCTTAGGCAAGCTTAACTCAGCCAACTCTTAACATGGAGAACTTGACTGGACTGTATTCATGTCTTCTTAATGCTGGGGTTTTTTTACAGACAATTTCACAGGTGAAGAACGAGGAGTATGAAGAGTTGTGTTCACAGAAGAGCAAACAAGAAAGCAAGCAAGACAGCCAGAGGCAAAATTTTTTTAGTGAGAGAAGTCTCAGGATAAAGCCTGACACAGTTCAGCTACAAAAGATATGCTCTACTGTCCTGGGAAGAAAGGATAAACTTTTATGAAAAATTAGCTGGTTTTGCTCTGTGTTGAGCTTAATCTATTAAATACAAATTCAGGTCAGACTTTGGAGAAAATATACTTAGATCCTTAGAAATTAATAATCTTTTTAGAGACAGATTAAATTGAGAAGTAGAAGAAAGACATTGGCACAAAATTTTAAGGAAGGAGATGGAGTTTGATTTTCCTGAAATCATGATCTTACCAAGTCCTACCTTTTTCCATTAAGATTAAACACCAAGAGGTTGATGATTACCTGTGGTTTGTAGCTCTCAAACTTTAGATTTGACTCTGCTGCATGGTGATAGTTCCAAGACTTGGTTGCATATCGGTGGATTATAAATTTTATTCAAAATTAACTGAACCATTTGTAATATTGTGCACTTAGGGAGCTGTAAAGCTCTGAAATGAAATTAACAGTAAAAAAGAGAAGTTATCTGATGAGTAAGAGAATGTAACGGGGTGTGCAACTTCCCTGTCCTTGCTGGTTTGTTTCATCACTAACTGCTTTCTTCTTCCCTCTACCATGCTTGGTTATCTTAGGCTCTGATAACGATGTGATTGCCACATTGCAGCCTTCAGCAAAGCCATGCAGGGTCCCTCCCATGTGAGAATTTGGATGAGGATGGTCCTGCTGCTGTTGTTCCAATCAACCCCACAGCACCTGCTGGGGCTGTGGCTGTGCTGGGCTGTAATGCAGACACAGTTTTTGTACAAGGAGCCTTCTGCTGGTGAGATGGTTTGGGTCAACATGATGTCAAAACCTTTCTTTGCAGTTAGAGATCAAATACAGCAGTTTAGCTCAAGATTAACACTGGCTTCCTGCAGTCTTCTGGATGGAAATGGGTATTTCAGCTTATTCCCAGTAGCAGCTAACCACAAACAGGGACTTACCAGTGGCCCATGTACCAATCCATGGCTTGGTGACCAGAGCTCTCTGTGATCGTGTGTGTTCATGTCTGTGAAATGAGGAGCACATCATTTGATTTCTGTGTATCTTGGGTCTCCATCACTAGGGAACAGTTAACATTCCTTTTGCTACGCTGATAGAAATGCCATTCATTTTTAGACTGATACCCTAGAGGTACCCATACCTTGACTTTATAATTACATATGGCTAAAGGCAGCATTAAAATCTCATGTTCTCTCTACTATTCTTGCAAGCTCTTCTGTGGAGGAAATTTTTAAGGAAAAAAATAAAATCCGTCTCTTCTTGTCTTTTCTTTACAGACATTTCCAACAATGGAAAGTTTCACAAGAGGTACACCCACAAGAGAGAAAGAAGGAAAGAGAATGTTCTAAATACAACTTTTGCCAGCAAAAAAGACAACGAAGTAAGTGTATCTTAAAAAAACTTGTATTACATGTTTTCTTCTTGATCACACTGTAAAAATCTTATTCATTTCAATGGAATTACCCAAGTGTAACTTCAAGGGGAATTTGGCTTATGTGGAATCAGGGCAGGAGGCTCAGGAGCAGAAGCTGGCAGGATGCCTCATTCCCTGTGGCTCCTTTTTCTGGGAAGGAGAGGGAAAGGGAGAAAACCTTACAGCACATGTACTCTAAAACATTTAATCAAAGAGAGCACTCATCCCAGCCAGAGTCAAAAAGCCCATTCTCCAGCTCCTGTGATAAGTACATAGAGCTCTGACCAAAGGGATACTCTGAGCTGGAAATCTGGGGCATCCCTCTCTGCATACAAAATTAAGTCCAGCAGACAGAGACAAGAAGTGACATTTCAAGGAGGAGGATTTCTGTTTGGATACTGGGGGGTCACCATGCTGCTGATGACACACAAAGCATTGAAACATTGCTGTTCCTCAGTGCAAAGCATAGCCTGAGCTGCTGAACCAGCTCTGCTCAAGAGTGACTGCAATAAACTCCTGATCTCTGTACTGTCTATCACCCAGCAGATTAAACACTCACCACAAGTACCTATCTATAGCTGGAAGTTAGCACAGCTTGGCTATGTATCTGGTTGACTAAACCTCTCCATTTGGTTTTGTCCAAATTTCCCACTGACATCAGCCAGGTACAGTCTGGGTGTGGGGTCACTGGAATCCCACTGGTGAAAGATTGCAACAATCCAAAGGATTAGAGCTAAACCAGTGGTGCTTGTGGCACTGGCTCCATGGAAAGATTTATGGAGGGTTGGCAATTGCAGCCTGCCAGCGAAAATACATGTTTTAACAGTACAGTGACTAAAACTAATGTTGTATTTCTGCTAGCTGCTGCCTGGGAGTTTGCTGATGTATTTAGTTCATAGGTTCAGGGCTAGAAGACCTTACTCATCACAGCTCTTAATGCTCATACTCTACTGCAAAGCCTGGCACCTGACTTGATGAATAGTTACAGGAATTAATCATCAGAGGAGACCAGTTTCTTCATTGTACATTTGTCTGAAAAATTGCTCTCTTTGTGGAAGCTTTTAATGGATTTCTCAAGTCTTTCTGAACCGTGACACATAATGCCTGAAATTCAATGGAAGCGACAAATGAAAGGGATGAAAACTGAGGTGGAAGTGTAATTACTGCGTATCAAAATATAGTGCTTTGGTAACTGAAATTCCAGGTGACATGGGGCAGTTTAACACTGCCAGGCACTGACAGTGCCCTTCTCCATAGCCATCCACGCTACCACCCTGCTCTCCCTTCCCCAAACTTAATTGCCTTGCAATTATTGGCTAGGAAAAAACCTCTAATCACTAGTGATTAATTGCCCATCCCTGGAACTGACAGGAAGAATGGTCTCAGGGCTTCTGTCCATAGCATCATTTAGCAGTGAAAATACAGCAAGTTGTTTTGGAAATGTCAGGGGGAAGTTGCCAGCTCTCCTCTCAGGCTTGGATGGCTGCTGGAGTGAGCGCTCTGCTATTTCCATTACAATGGGGCACAAATCATCTGATTTTCACAGACAACAATGAGAAACCATCTCTGGGCCTAAAAGAGATGTATTATTGCATCTCCCCCTGTGGGGAAGCAGGAACAGAGCTCACCTTGCTAGGAGAAAGGAAGGGGGAAACGATGCAGAGCATTGAGCTGTGGTGGGACTCTGCCTTTTTTGGAGATGGCCAGGATAGGACCTTACTAAACTTGTCCTAGATTTTCTTACATCTACCCTTTATACCCTAGACTGCACCAAAACCCACATGCCCTCATGATCACAATTCATAGAGCTACCCTTCTCTCCTGAATGATAGGTTGTCACCGTGAGCTCAGTTTGGTAGGATCAAAGCTGAGTCTTTTGGAATACTATAGAGAACACCATTATTTCATTTGTCATCCAGAAATAAGGGGGACAGGATTCCTTTCAGGTTATCATACCCACGTTATTTCTAATTCCAGCATAGAGGAGCAGACTGTATCTCTGCTTTATTTCCATACTCATTTAGTTTCATTTCACACCTTACAAGCTCTTCTGTCTTGCTATCTGTGGAGCAGTATCCAGCACATTGTCAACTACAATCAGGCAATTATTATTGTTTAAAAAAAAAAAAACAAACAACAAACCAACAAACAGTGCAGGAAAATCATGTGTCCAATTCTGAAATCTCATGTGGTTGGGGAAAATCTTTACAAAAACTTTTACCAACCACATGTACAAGGATCCTGTTACAGGAGTTAGAAAAAAACCCAGCCACCACACCAGTGCAGCACCATAATTTAGAGACTGAAATTCTCATTCTGGCGTATGTCCCATAATTTTTAATAAAAACAATTCTAAAATAGAGCTGCTGCCAAGGAAAGCATTACCAGGGCTGCCAGAAGGCCTTCCGAGGAGCCAGCCCTACACAACAGGTTTTGGACATGGCTGGTAAGGAAGGTCTGTTTGAATAGCTCGTGGATTTGCATGGGAATTTCGGCAGATTGAGGTGCTTCTTTTTTACTGAATTGGAAAATATTTGATGAGGAATGCTGTGGTTTAACCCTAAATAGCAATTAAGCCCCACAATACCTCTTGCTTCCACCCAGTGGGATGGAAGAGAGAATCAAGAGAAAACCTGTGGGTTGAGAATGAAGAGAGGTAAATAGGTAAAGCAGAAGCTGTGTGTGCAAATAAAGGAAAACAGGCAATTCATTCCCCTCTTTCCAAGGGCAGGCAGGTGTTCAGCCATCCCCAGGAGAGCAGGGTTCCATCACATGTAATGATGATGTGGGAAAACAAACAGCATCACTATGAATGTCCCCTCTTCCCCCAGCTCTGTACACTGACCATGCCTCCATATGGTCTGGGATATCCCTTGGGTCAATTGGGGTCAGCTGTCCTGGCTGTGCTCCCTCCCAGCTCCTTGCACCCCTATCCTGCTCACTGGTGGGGTGATAAAAAGAAAAGACCTTGGCTGTCTGTAAGCACCACTCAGCAAGGAAAAAACATCCTTGAGTTGTCAACAGCACAAATCCAAAACAGCTCCATACTGGCTACTGTGAAGAAAATGAACTCTACTCCAGCCAAAAGTAGCACAGGGAAAAAAAGTCTGTCTGAAAATTCCCAGCCTGTCCTACTATGTTTTATACAGCAGCTGGGAACAGCTTTTCCAGATGGTTTGAGGTAGGAAAGGAAAAGCAAATTTGCTATATGACACTGGAAAGTTCACAGAGCCAGATGATAGAGATGAACTTGGTTTGGGGACAGGACTCAGCAATGACACATGGAAAACATGGCTTTTCCCACAGCACTTTCTGGATCTGTTCTTATAGATGTCCCTGTTGGGTAAAAATTTTCCACGTGAGCCCCTTGTGCTAAAAGATATCCAGACAATTAAGACCAGATTACTATAGCACAGAAAATATATAAGCATTTTTTAAAATGCAACACGTGGATTGTAAACCGTTTAAGTTCTGCAGCTTTTGTTCATGCCAAGCCCTGAAGTAATGGAAACTGGATATTGAACTGACCCAGGCAAGATCTTGCAAAAAAATCCTTTGTCTGGTACACTTGCTATTAAATATAAAGTCCCTCCTGGAGAAGATCAAGCAGAGTAGGTGGCAACAAATTCTGGTATCACCTTCTGAGATATTAGTGGTCTCTCAGATTGTCTTGTGCACTGGGTTTTCATCTCACTTGCCAGAGCACCACTAAAGCTGAGTTGTTAAATGACTGATTGAGTCCCAAACATGTATGTGATAAGCTACTGGGCCCCCCTTCTGTCTTGATATTTATGTTACATGACATGATTTTTCTTTCTGCTCTGCATCTTGAAAAGGAAGCTCAATGTTGTGGAGAATTTAAAATTGGCTCACACTGCAGAGGAGATTTCATTACCTATGCATCAGCCCTCAAGGTACACAGTAATTCTCTCCCTTACATTACTGGAATTTTTTGTATCTTTTCTAGGAACTAGGTATTGATCCCTGGAAAATGAACAACACTTAAAATAAAATATAGACAACTGCAATCCCAGTGGTCCCATTAAAGGATGAAATGCTTCATTAACACCTCATAAGAACATTCGGAACACGAGCGGACAGCAACTTTCCTCTTTCATCACTGGGGCACGGTGTCCACAAAGGAATGGTTCTTAAACTTCCCAGGATTAGCCTACACACGAATTACTGTAGTGTAACCGAGACAGATACAAGTTGCAGTGCACTTTCCTACCGTACCAAGATAGTTTTTCTACTTAGGAATTGTTTTATCATATTCACGCCTATATCAGCTACTTAGCAACTTAATCTTAAATGACATAGAAGAAAAGTTAACCTTCACAGAAACCATAATTAGTTTGACAAAACCAGGTTAAAGTATCAATCAAACCAACACAGCTTCATCTATCCATGTGTCCTTGAACTTTTTAACTGTGAGGAACTCCATCAAATTGGGGGACATAATCTCCCTTGAAGTTTTCAGCTTGCAGGTTTTCACTGGGAAAAAGCTCCTCAGTCTAGCAGAGGTAGCAAATCTGACTGACATTTGAACCATGTAGAAATGCTCAGTCTCTACACACAACTACATAGCTTTCTTGTGTTTATTTCATCAACGATGTGAAGGCAAAAATGAGCAGTATGAGGTGTCCTGCTGATTTCCATGGTGCAAAGGTACCTCTGAAAATTAAGTCTCCAAGCGTTATGCAAGTCATAACTTGCACATCAGGTGGTGCCTGCCTGGAGTGGCTGGAAGCACACACTAAATTAGCATGCTTATGGAGAGTATAATTAGTTTCCAGTGAGGGACCCAGGAGAATATGTCTCCAACGTGATTTCAGGTGCTAAAGAAAGCGTAATAAAGCCCAAGAGGTAAGTACTCAATATAGACACTGCATCCACCTGGATTAGAGTCTTCTATATCATCTCCCATTCCTGCAAGGAGTTGTAGGGGCTGTCCTAAATCCTTATCCACCCACCCAGGGTGTAAATGCTTGGATCACAACTGTCCTCCTAAGTGTGTGAATGGCCCCTCGGAAGCTCTGTCTCAGGCCAGAGAGACAGAAAATGGATCCACCTTTGAGTCTGGCCTCCTAATGCCCAGAACAATCTCTGAATTTTCTGCCAGGTTTCTTATCGATTATTTCAACCAGCTGGAGACTGATTATACCTGAGACATCAATGGTATTATGTAAATATCTATCCTATACAATCAGTGTTATCTACCCAAGGCTTCTGAGTTTCTAGTTTACTCCTGACAGGTCTATGAAGAGTAACTCAAGCTAATGATCCGTGTCAGTTGGCTTAAATTCCTCAGTTGGAAAGCGCTCAGGGGGGCTGCAAATCCAAAAAGGTTGAAAACGAAGGCAGTCAATAGACAGATAATGTCAGTCAGTCTGATACTGTTAGTGTCTGACAGAAAAAATATCGATAGCTGGCATGATTGATGGGGAATGAAGGAAATACCACCCATAAACAAAAAGTAAATAAACAGGATTTGAAAGGGCTGTGTTGCATTCCTTTTGAGACTTCTTATTTTTCCCTTTTTTAAGCTGATTCGATTTCACTCCTTAGCATAATCCTTTGATCCAGGCATACTCTATAATAAAGAATTAAATAAATTCCTATATACATAGTGGCTCTCATGGCAGCACCTTTAACATGTGCTCCACTCCCACCTGCGTGGAGCTCCTGTGAACTGCCGTGGAGAGGAATGGAGATACATCTTATATTGAGTGACCTCTGTGTAATTAATAGCATGTTGCTTAATGCCTTCAAACACGTAAGTAAAAAAATTAAAGAAAGGAAATTATGGGTAATTCAGTTGGTTTTTAAAAAACAAAAAACAAGACAAAAAAGGTCCTTCTTGTATGTGTTCATCTCCTCCCAGTGTTTGAAATTCTGAAGTGTTAACCCACTTGGAATCATAGATAGCGCAGAGTTTTTGGCTGGAATCTGGGTGTCTGTGTTCTGCCAGGCTATAAATAAACATAGATTGATTTACATATTTATTAACTTCATTTTTACAAGGTTGCAAGCATTTCAGGTCTTTCACATACTGTGGTCAAAATGCCAGCAAGGTCATTCATTCTAGGAAATACAGAAATTCACCAAGCCATTTCCCAGTGTCAGAAATGCATCAGTTTAGGAGCAAAGAAAAAGAGATGAAAGAAGGCACCACATGAGGTCTGTTATAAGTACAGATGTACTTATATGTGCACTTATGTACATGTATGAACTTTGATGAGTAATATTATTAATAGGCAAGATACTGATGGATATCTCTCAGTTGCTGGCACTGGAGGAGTGTGACCTAGATTAGTTTGTGGAATAGCAGGTCAAATTATACGGAAAAGCATGCCTGTCACCTCAAGGAAGCATAAAGAAATATAGGGTGGAGAAGGAAAGGACGAAAAGCATGTGAGTCCAAACATACACAGCAATTGTTTGAAATGTGCCACTTCCAGGCACCTCTGAAAACCTAAAGCCAGGTGAACGGTGATCTCAGCTCTTGGCAGCAGCTCACTACCAATGGCACAGAGCATTTCAGCAGGATGTTTCAAGCAGTAACTCAAGGTGTGATTTCCAAAGAGACTTTCCAAGGACCCATACCTCTTCTCACATGGAATGAAGTACTCTGATTTTTCAAGCTATACACCTAGAGACTATTTGCATCTTTATCTGTTTTCCATTCAACAAGTATTTTGGGGAGTGTAAGACTCATCCTTTGCAGCTGGGCATTTGAGCAGGTCCTTAGCACTAACCACACTGTCTCCCTAGTGCCTTGCTCCAGGCTGGAGCAAACTATGTGGCTGGTACAAGTAAAAACAATTTGGGGTATCATGAGAGGATAAAACCCTGTCTCCCCCCTGGCAGGACAGCTGTGAGCAGATCGTGCCACACAGTGTGACCCACTGGCATCTTTAACCAGGACAATACAAACACTGCCAACACGAGTTATGTTGGGAATGAGTGATGCAACTTTTTGTTGCTACTTTTCTTTCACACCTTCAAGCCTTTTGACCGAGCTGCACCACAGAAAAAAAGTGAGAAACATATCGTTCTCTGGAGGGGTGAGGAAATACTGCTATTCTGAGCAGGAAAGAACAAAGTCAGTCCCAAAGCCAATATGTAGATCACCAAAGAGTTTACATATTGTCATCAAGAATAGATGCCAGAATCTGATGTCTTTGATGGCCCATCAACAGCCAAATCAGCAACATAAAACCATCTCAGAATGGAAATTATTTGTCACACTCTGAAAGACTGACACTTGACATCTAGTTTGACAGGTTGCCATGAAAGCATCCTTGTAAATGAAGAAATTCAGTTCCTCCATCAGAGTGCATAAACAACACTTCTATTATCCCAGAGGTTCTGGGATTCCAAAAGGTGAGTTTGGCCAGTCACCCTCCAAGGCTACCCAGCATGTTGCACCCAAACCTACTCATCAGGAAAGAGGATTTCTAATTTCTTCTCAACTCACACCTCTGAGAAGACCCTGAAGCCAAAGGATCAACACGCATAGGACATACAAGGATAGACAGAAAATAGACTGAAATGTCCCATGATTAACCTATCAAACACAATAGTTGTGTGTTACAATGTTGGGACATAAATCAGATATTAATTAACATCCCACTCACTGCAGAATACTCCTAAATACTGATGCCTGCAGAAGAAAATGCCCTTTTAGTAGCAGTTCTGGTGCAACTCTTCATTTCTCAGGGATGTAGGGACTGAGACAGAGTTTAGTTTATGGTACTACTGAGAAATACAGCAACATGCAGAACAGTGAAGCACTTCAAAATGGTTACAAAGAGATGAGGTACCCTGCTTAGAAGCTGTAACAGAGCAATAAGGCCATGCCAGCGAGCACCAGAACACCCTAATTGAATTAGCTTTTAATGAACGAAGCACTCGTGGCAGTCTCCTGGTTTTGTGTGCAGAGAGTTTCACAGTACTGCAATGTGCAGAAAAGTTCATCCTCAAGCTCATTGATGATTTTATGCCCAGTGATGTTCAGCAGAGTTTTGATGGGCAAAGACTGCAGAGTTTTTTCCCCAAATCAACTGCCCTGATAAGAACTTGCACAAATAGCTGCCTGGGATGAGAGCAGAGGTCTGTCTAGTCCTCTGTTCCCTTCCTCATCATGGCCAAAATCAAAAGATATGCTGGACTCCACCTGATAGCCTTCCTAGAACAGAGTCAAACTCAAGTACATTTGCTTTGCACTTGTGCATCAAGAGACTGAAATTCTGGAAAAATAAAAGGGGACATGTATTAAAAGCTGGGGGCTTTCCAGTAATAACTCCTATAAACCAATCACACCCATCGAAATCAACCAGGCTTGCTATTTATTTGGTGTTTTGATAAATTATAGCCCTGGGGGGCACTGAGGGCCAGATTTTAAAAGCTGTTCAGCTGCTTAACTCTCATTGATTTCGGTGTAATTGATTTCAGTGGGAGTTAGGGGCCTGCATTGCTTCACACTTTAGGCCAGTCCCTCCTATGGTAACTGTACCAATTAGGCAGGAGAGCCATTTATCAGGAGCCCCATTAAACAGAATCAGAGGTGCCCAATTACATCTAAATTACCAGTTCAGCCCCCATGATGTCGGAAGGGGAGGGGTGGTTGTTGCTGTAGCACAGGCACCACCATTGACAGGGAGAATGTCTTCCATTGTATCCCACTTGGAGCAACACTCATCCAGGGAAAACATCCTGCTTCCTCCATTAACCCACAAGGTATTTTTACCCTCCCACCAGGTCACTCTGTCACTGCGACAGCCTAATGGTGTAATGGATACCAGGAAGAAAAGCAGGCTGAGTCCAAACCTAAATGAGTGGGGCTTACATAATTAGAGGGTGAGAGAAAGAGAAACTAGAATCAGAGGCACGGCCTTTTCAAGGTTTCCAAGGCAGCAAGTGACTGCTTCTCACACAGCGTGCACCACAATCGTGTTTTCAATTCTACAGCGTCACTTTCCCCTATGAGGAAGAGAAAAGAAATCCCCACTCTTTTGAAATGTGAGTGCTTTTGAAATAATAGAGAGAGGGTCTGGGACATTATGCTCCACATGAGTAGTTGTGGTGATATCTTCATTTATTTGATATCATCTTCTGACATTTCATTCCATTTGCAGGGAAGTCATTTGTAACGTTGAGTACAAAGGACTCTGGTGCCATGATCTTTAGCTTTTGCCCTGCATTTAATACTAAAGATCACTCAACCATGATGAAACCAGCTGGATGAAATTCCTCTCCTGCAAGACATGAAGGCCAATGACGGTATGAAAGATGTGGGGCTGCTTTGTCATTTATTGCTTCGTATCCCATATGTTTGTCTGATTGGTGAAGGGAAAGGTCTGTTTATTAATACAATAGTTCATGTGAATTGCAAGCAGCTGAAAGGAAAAGAAGAAAAAAATCAGCCAGGAAGGCAATGCAATGACTGAGCAGGACAGCCTCAAAGGAGTTCCCAGGAGGCTGCTGAAAACCACATGGGAATGGCAAGTTTGGATGGCTGAGCCTTCCCGAGCACCATGTTTTGGGCAATAATCTAGGGGAAAAGGGGAAAGCAGCGGGGAAAAAATATCCTTTTGGTAAAAACACTGAAAATTTCTGTCAGAACACCAAGCAGGGGAAGAAACTGACTCTAGGAAGTATAGAAATATTTCCTTGGACAGATGGATCACTCTACATAGGTCAAAATTTTGTTTTCTGCCAGCCTTCTTTCTTGTTTCTAGAATGACAGCAGCTGCACCCCGTTGTACTGCTGGTTCCTCATTCCTGAAAGCATTTTTTTCCAGGTGTCAAGCCAATCAGAATAATGTAGGTAGCTCAGGTGATTACAGGAACCCAGAGCTAAAGTACAGGGAGGAGTAAAATCCATAAACAGCATTTCTAGAATCTACACCATCAGGGGACAGACCTCCTGGCCTGACTGTGCCACCAGGTATCCCAGGACATCCCTCCCAGCTCAAACAAGCTACACTCCCAGGAGTGCCTGGAAAAGGTAAATTGCTGACTAAAGCTGCTTCCTTTATAGATCAGCTGTTAATGAAGGCTCCTTGTTACCCACAGCCTTGCTGCAGCATGAATGAGCCAGTTAACACACTGATGGTGTGTCAGTGCCTCACTGTATTCTTAATTCAAGATTTAATGCTTACTACTGCTAAGGAAAAAAATATGACTAACTCATTTAGCTAGATTTAATTTCTTTACTCTCTGCAAAGTCTACAAATTAATTCCTCAGTGGATTTCTGTTCCAGTACTTAACCTGATCTTTTCAGACACAACAGCGATCATTTCTCAGTTCCTGCCTTATTCTGAAAGAAAATAGCTCCACAACACCCTGCTTTCTCTGATCTACCCTTGGTAGAGCTCTCACATAGCTATGCCAGATAGAACAAAAAATATAACTCTCTAAGTTTGGGTGGAATTTGCAATACTACAGAGGTTGGTGTTAATCAGAAAAAAAAAAATCCTTGTTCTCCATGGGACCAAGAGCAAACACCACCATGGGGCTTCCCTTAGTAGGTACCCAGTCCAAGCACTCATCTAATTTCAGCTAAGGCTGGGGGAAATAATTTATTTTGCTTTCGTCCACCATAATACCCCAATCTATTTCTTCTCTGTTCTTTACCTAGTTAATTGTTCATTCACTGTTGAGTCCAACTAACCCCTTTTATAATGTGCTGGTCCTCGTAGGTGTGGGAAGGAGGGTATGGAGACTAATGAGACTCATAATAACTCCCAGCCTGTTACATGTAGAATCTGGCGCTTGGGAAAAGCTTCAATAGTATTTTTTCTTGTGATGATGAAAAAAAGGGAAAAAAAAAAAAAAACCAAAAAAAACCCGCAGTGCTGCTTGGCCAAAGGTTTCATGGCTGAGGAAATCGTCCGCAGCTCAGGGTGAATGCTGGCTTTCTCCTTCCCGATGAGCTCATGTTTTCACACGTCAGGCTATAAAACTGTTATGTGGAGTATGAGGGCCTCTGGTTTCTCACTGTGAATGACACAGAAGGGCACCTTCTTGCCACGGTAACAAGCCAAAGACACAGTCTTGTAGCCAGAGAAGGCACAGAAGTAAAGCTACGGCAGGAGCAGTAAAGGTGGATGGGTCGTTAATCTGGGAATGTTTTTAGGATACCAGGTAGGGGGAATGGGGAAAAAAGACAAAGTCTTTTCCCTCCTGTTCACTGCAGAGAATGTGTCAGGATCTGGTGCTTCCATAGATGTTGTAGTAGACACAAAGTGAGGCTGGGATCGCTGTGTGCCGAGTGTTGGCACTGGAGTTATTTCAACCAGGACTCCTGAGGTCTTCTTTCTTCAGGTGATTTTTCAATAGATTGTCTTTTACACTTGTAAAACCTCTCATCTATTGTTCTTACTTACTTACTGGATTTCTCCATTTCTCAAGCAGTTGTTTCTACCCTCTCCTCCTCAAGACAAGATTCTCTTGAGCCTCAAATGCCCCTGTTTAGCCCTTTCTGAGACCAAACTCCTGTTGCCCTTAATGAGCACTTGGCCCAAACCAGCCATGGCGCCAGGATCTCTGTCTCAGGAGATCTCTGAGCAAGACTTCAGCCCAGGTTACCACTTTTATTTTTAAGTAAAACGTATTTCCAATGCCTCCAACAGAGAAGTGTGTGTACTAGCCAAGAGTTTTAATCCTTCCCAAAGGCCTTTTTGCAGTTGGTCCAGGCTGGCTAACAAGCCTAGGGCTTGTGCACAAGCTTTAAACATCTGCTCCAAGAGCACCATTTTAGCCCTTTGAATTTGGCCTTACACGTGCTATTTTTGGCCTGTGCTGGTGACTGACATGTTGTCCTGCTGACTGTGTTATTTCACATCCTGGAAACGCTGCAGGCTGTGAGCTACAGGACTCTTGGTTTGGGAAAAACACAGGTTTCTTCTGTAAATCTCCACAGTCTGAATGCATCCTAGCAAGAGCCACCTAGCAATGACAAGAGGAGAAAGAAATGAAATGGGTACTGAAAAGCATTAATACATAATGAACAAAACAGTGGTGTAACAGACTGAATTTGATCAGCTGGAATCTCAAATATTGGTGTAGAAGCAGAGTATTTATAGATAGGGGCTGCTCCAGCCCTGTTTAAAAATACTGGCAGAAGCTGGAGGGAGAACTCAGATTACTGTGTAGGGTGAAAAAAAAAAAAACCAAGTGCAACATTTGCAATTCTCTGGAAATCTTTGGGATTTCAAGCAGCTTGGGGCAAAGTATACTCGGCACACATGGTGCCTGCCATGTGTTCAGCCCTCTCCTCTCAGGAGGCTAACTGCCAGGATTTGTGTAGCATGTGTGAGGATGTGTTTGGATAAAGCATTACTGGAAAGGGAACTTATGCAAACTTCACTGAGGTCGCCTGAAAAATTTCCCTACACACCTCTGACACTGTAGTTGTTTTATAACTCGAGCCCAAATGACACCACTGTAGAATTTTTAACCTTTGTGACTGTCCCTACATTTCCAGACAGGGAGAGTGTTTTTCTCTAGCTCACCAGCTCAAAATTCATGCATCAACAAGTTCAAACCTCTATTGCATCTCTTTCAGGTTCCCATTCAGGTGATCCCAACACACAAAACCTGCAGCAATGGTGTAGAGATTGAGCCACATTGCCACTAAATATCTCCCACTTCCTCAGACACAAGCAGAGATAAAGTGCTCAGAATATTAGAAGGACAATTGAGTTTGACACAGGTTTCATTGATTCAGTGGATAATAATCCTTCCTCTGGCAATGCAAATAGTCTTGGCAGTGCCCAAAATGTCTCTGTGAGTGACGAGGAGGTGCCAGCTGCTGACACGGAGGGAGATTGAATTCAGCCTGGGGAAGGGGGAGGATCATTTCTCGATGTGGCTGCAAAACAATAAGGGGTGAAAGGAGAAGGACAGGAACATCCCCCCAGTACTGTAGGTTTTCCCTGAGTTGACCCCTGTGGACGCATTTATTCTGATTTCTCTGAATTTAGCACTTGTTTGCTGGCTTGCATTTATTTATTTTATTTTATTATTTTCTGTTTCCTTCTTGCAGAGCTTCTGAAGGTTCCTGAGATCATTCTGTCTACATGCCCTCATGTCTACATATCTGCCCCTAACCTGACCCTAAACTATCTCCAGGCTTGAGGGGGCTCTGAGCAACCTGGTCTAGTGGAAGGTGTCCGTGCCCATGGCATGAGGGTTACAACCAGATGCTTTTTAAAGTCCCTTCCAACAACCATTCTACAACTCTGTCCAACCTTTGGGTCAAATTCTGCCAGATGGCAGCTAAATCCAAGTTTCAGCTGAAGAAAAGGCACAACCGTGGTTTTAATATTTATTAGAGTACTAGGGAGTGTGCTCAGAAAAGAGACAGCAATAGACTGGAGCAGAGTTCAAGCCTCTCAAAATACAACCAAATCCAACTGCTCAGCACACTGCTGTAGAAAGCCAAGCTCCGGCTTGCAGTGTTTGACTTTATTTAAAAATGCAAATGGCTGCAGCCCCCCATCCATCTGATCTGCCAGAGAAGAGGAGTTTGAGGAGGTACAGCAGAGCACACAACAGTGCTTTCAGTACATCTTGTTATGCTGAAGCAGAAAATTCCAAAATGAAGCCTGAAGACTTCATGTGTCAATGAACACAGATTTTACCTTTCGCTGAAGGTACAGAAGAAGCTATAAACACTTCTGTAAACCCTGAAGAGAGTCCCCGTGCAGTTGTTTGCAGACGTTGTCTCCCCAGACGATTAACAAACAGCACTAATGGGTCTGTATTTGAGCACAACGCTGCTGGAGCTAATATCCAAATCCTTCCCTGTTTGGGAAAGGCATTTTCTAGGTGTTTGAAAATGGGTTGGTTAATCATCAAAACTGGAGTGATTCAGGCAAGAGGTACTTCAGAGACGAGACAGCAGGAGAAAAAAAAAGGCTGCTCTGTTTGCTAAAGGTGACAGATTTGACAACATTTTGTTTCTTCTGGAAGACAGGTGCTTCATTTGGGTTGACATCAGGGAGTATGGTCACGTAAGACCATGTAGACTATTTTATTGATACTGAATACAGGCAAAAGTTGTGAATTTTTTTTATTATTTTTAAACAGTCACATTTTGCAGGACATTGTCCATGGATAAAAAGGAACATTGCATAAGCAACTCTTAACAATTAACCAGAATTCTTGCACCAACAGTATGGGCACAAAATCTTCCCCTCTTATTATAGCCAGTTTGGATTTTGCACATGGATTTCTGCCAGCAAGATCACTGGGCCAGCATCATTTTACTTCAACCTTTCCTACTAAAATTGCAAGACACAAATTTCTGTCCAAGACCATTGACTGGCCTGGAGAGGTGATGCATGTTGGTGTTCGTGAAACGCTGTGAAGGTGCAGAATGCTTCAGGGATGCTGCTTGTTCTGAGGAGGACCAGAACAGGCAGGGATGCACACTCAGAGGCTCGGGGAGGAGGAAAGGTCAGTGTGGTTGCACAGGAGGCGCAGTAAATTGAAGGGAAGAGCTCAAGGGCAGAGTGCTGAAGCGTTTGGGAGAGCAGAGCTGCTGTCAGCCCCCACTCCAGATTTGAATGCGTTTGTTACCGTGACGAGGCTAACACTTTCTCTTTTGTGCTAACTTTGGTTCATTGCAGTGCACATCCTCCCCCTCTCCTTCTTGAGCATCTGCTGAGGTCACATCTTCTCCTCTGCTCCCCCCGCCTCCACGTTTTGGGGATGAACACTTGTTGTTGCTTACCCTGCACAGTGCCCAGCCTCTCCCCCAGGACTGGGACACATGGCACTGCTGTAACTGAGTGGCATTTAGGCTGGGGACAGGGACACTGCCAATCCCAGCATAATAAGAGAGCTAAAGAAGCATCCACAGTGTGCATGCTGAGAGGCTTAAGCTGTGTCCAGGCAGCAGGGCCAGCTCAGGACACCGGAGTCCTTCCCTGGCTGTTTGCTCAGGGTCTGCAGCACACCCACATGGTTTTGCTGCCACTGGGCCCTCCACAGCACCTCCCTAGCAGGAGGAAGACATTGGATCAAGAACTGCCCACAGTTACTGGGCTACATCCTATTTTATCTTCCGAATTCAGGATGCAGGGACAGAAATTAACTGAGAGCCTGCATTGAACAACTGTCAGTATTTTTTTTCTGCTACAAGTTCTGGTCACTGGACATTTGGCCACCAGCCTTGCCTTGCTGCTTCATTTCAGATGCCTTATGTAAGCCATTCAAAGTCTTTCCAGTACCTGTTCCGGCACCCATGCAGCAGGTTTTCTCTGTTGATGCAGGCACCTCAGCCTCAGTTCAGTGACAACAGTGGAATTTCTGTCCTGCACATCATTGCCTGGCTTGTACTTGTCACAATCTATATGTACCACCTATGGACAGGGATGGGGAGCTGGTGAATGCTGCCCTGAGAGCAGAGAGAGAAGGTAGAATCTCTCCACCTCCAAATCGTCACTAGACTAAATCTAAATTAAATCCTTCTTTGTGCTTCCTAAGACCTAAGTAGCCCTTGCTGAAGCTTGTGTTTTTCAGCTTAACTCTTCAGGTATCTTACATATTCTCTACCCAGGGAGTATCTACTAATAAGGTCTGAGCACACTCCTGCAATTTCTTTCAAAGATAACTAACACTAACCTATCCCTTCAGGACTCCACCTTAATTACTATGACTTTACTCCTACTCCTGGCTTATGTATTGCTGGTCTGTGTTCCAGACTGATGCACTCTTTCCAGATGGGGCAGGTTCTGGGAATTGTGGGAGTGGAGATATCTGTGAGACAGGGGGAGAGGAGAAGGAGCAAGAAATGGTCAAACAAGTCAAAAAATTTCTCCAGTCTACCAGCCCCAAAATTTCCAAAAGAAGGGAAGAAAAATGAAGACAAAACAAAATTGGAACCTCAGGATTTAGAGGCTGTGGAGAAGGATCCAGCTGACTTATTTTCTGCAACAAAATTTCCCTAAAAAAAACCAATTCAGATGGAGTGAGACAATGCACGTGGGCTGACTTAGGCTAACAATACAGACTGGAAAAAGCGAGTGCAGCAGTTTTATGCCCCAGCTTTCACCATCACATCTTTAAAACAACATATTTCAGTGCAGGCATGCCAGTTGCACGGGTATGTTTTCAAGTTGAAAAAACTGGTCTCTTCATGCTGAGACAGGAATTTTTACTGAAAAATTGACCTAGAAGTGATTTTTTAATGGAGAGAAAAGTTTATAATGGTAAATAATCCAAAGCTGAAGAAAACTATTTTTTTTTTTTAAATATCCATTTTTACTTCCTCTAAACTGATTTTCCCCAACACTCTTATTTTCTATTTCTGCCGTTAAATCCCAAAGTCAGGGTTTTACTGTGCTTCAGCCCTTCAGGCTCTGCTGTTCTGACTCCTCAGCACTCCAAGGGCCTTGCAGGAATTAAGTGCCTCACACAATAGGACATATTTCTAGGGTGAAGGTTTAATTTGGTTTTGGACTGTGTGACTGAGTGGATGAAAAAGCAAACAAGAACTTCCTCACGCCTCTCCATCAGTTCTGCTAATGGTAGCTTTAAGAGTAAATGAGTTGATTTGCTCGGTTATGGTGGGAAATGGACTGAAGCAATCCTCCACCCACCACATGTCCAGCCAAAAGCAATTTAGCCAGCCAGGAAATAAGGGAAACTGGGATGTCCTGCTGGCCCAGGGCAGCCATATGCTGTTATCCTCCCCAGGTAGGAAGGCAATGCCATGAAAGTTCAGATCAGTGGGGCTCCATGGCACCACACTTGTGTTAGAAGAGCTTTACAGTGAACACAAGAGTGTTTCTGGGTTTGGACAGATGGGTTGGTCATGGCTTTCTGATGCAGCATATTCAATTTATCATTTGCTGAACATACACAGAGCAGCAGTGAGCTACTTTAGCAACTCAGTATCCCACCAACTTTCCCTATCCTTTCTGGGGAATCCTTCAGGGATTCTTCTTTATGGACCTGTCCGGTGGTAGCCCCCAAATTCTCCCCCTGGATCACAGTAAAAGACACCCAGAGCCCAGAGACTGCTGTCAGCTCTGCAGTCCCATGCACAGGTAAGGGGACACCACGAGGCATTCTTTCCCAAAAAAGGGATTGTATTGCCATCCCAGTCAGCTTCCTCACAACACCCACCCGAGGGAGAGCAACACCTGTTTTCAACAGAGACGTGTAAGCTGGGTTGATGTGGACATCCCAGAGGCACATCCAGGCTGGGCTGTCCTGCTGCACAGAACGCAGGGCAGAGCAGGGATGCAGGAGGTGACTCCCAGATTTGTGCAGTCACTCTGGTGTGTGCCATGCCCAGCCCACCTCAGGAACCAGCTTGGGGGTCCCAACCAACTCACCCGTCTGGTGCACACATTCCCTCAGAGAGTGAGCAGCATGGACGGAAGCACTGCCTGAATTTCCAGCTATATTTTAGTCTTCTTTGTTAGCAGAACCGTACTTCTGTCCTGGGAATACCCCAGAGATGCATAGCTTCTGCTGATGAGCTAGGATTAGAAGGACTTTACATAAGGCTGTTTGATTAAGTGGCTATTATCAACTAAAAACTTGGTGCTTCCCATTAAGTACTCTCAAACATGTGTCCTCATTTTACTTATTTTGTGCTTGCATTATGCTTTGGAAGAGGCAGCCTGTTGTTTTTGCCTCATCCAGGCCCTTTTGCCAACACTAATAAGATGTTCAGTCTTGTTCAGTGCTAGTTTAAGAAATGCAATGCCCTGATGGAGCCCTTCCTTAAAGGTGTTTCTCTAAAATCAGCACATCACCCTGTAATCTGCTGTGCAAATTGGCCCAACCCATGTGAACTTTCTGCTCCTGACCAGATCCTTCAGCACCTCTCCCCCATGGCAGCTCTCTCCTTCCAGCAGATCAAAGCCTGTAGCACTGACCAAGGACTAAAACAAAAACACTCTCACCTTTTTGTCTTTGTTTCTATTGCTGTGCCAGTGCAGTTTGATTTGCTCTTTTGCAGCATCTGTGCTCAGGCTTCAGTGATTTCCCGTAATAGTCCAATATACTTTTCATGATCCATGTTCAATTCATACCCACACCCCGCTTTAATCCTTTTGTCGAGATCAGTTATTTCATACTTTTGTACATCAAATTGCTTTCACCATCTGTTGGCCCAGTTGCCCTACATAAGCCAAACCCTCGGAAGGTATAATTGCAATATTGTTCATTATTTGCTCATTCCCTTTCCTCCCAATATGCATAATGACAGCAAAATGAAGAAATAATTCAAATCTAATTTAAATTCCCTTCAGGTTTTTTACACTGTGCTGATCAAAATAGTAGCTAGGGTCTTCAAAAGAAGAAGCCATCCATCTCAGAAGAGCCTTGATGCCCTTGGATAGCTATCTGTGAAAACGAGTGAATTTTTGTAGGACTGGAGCACCATGTACCAGCATTTAGCTAAGCTGACGGCAAATGCTATCAGCACATCAGCATGCTGTTAAATCATTGCACAGAAGAATTCCAATCTGGTTAAACAGGATCTGATTTTATACTGCCACTTCCATGAAATAAATGTACTCAAAACATTATTTCTTCTTGTCTTATCTATTTTCATCTCCATTTCAGCCGAAGCTCTGTGCTTGGGCTGTGCACCGTGCATCGTGCTTGGGCAGTTTTTCAGGCATCTACAGAGAAAACTTGTAAGCACCAACCCTCTTCCCCAGGGATAACTATTCCTTGAGCTTTGATTTAATTTTTCCTGCAGTCAGGAGGCCACCCACAGAGCTCCAGTTCTGCCTGACCTGCTTCTCCCTCAGCATTAACAGCAAGGGCGCAGAGGGGCATTGGTCTCTGGCAAGATTCACAGGTTAATTCAGGCCTGGGTTTGCATTTACCTTTAGGACTTACAGTGGGGAGGAAACTGCTGCAGAGCTGGGGGAAGTACCTCTGCCCAGCATCAGAGGCACAAGCTCCAATGCCATACATTCCACCAGCACCCAGCTCCGGGAGGAGTAACTTCAGTGGAGATAAATAAGACATGTAATTTCTTGTCAGGCTGTTGCATTTCCCACCGCTCGTTTTAACAATTACACTCTGTGACTTTTTTTATTAAACAACCGAAAAGAATAGATTCGTGTAACCCAGGAAGAAAAATTGCCTGGAGAAATGAAACATACCCAGACTTAATTTTCTCTCCTGCTCTTTTTGAGGTATTTGAAATGAATGTGTTTTCAGTACAGCAGTCAGTAATAGGGCTTGTGGTCTTGGCACTTCTTTGCCACGCTCACCTCTTCACCAGCCAATTTTGCTACAAACAAACCCAGGAGGAATAAAAGGGCCCGTCCAAGCTGCGGCACAACTTTCTCCTCCTAAAACCAATGGAAACATTGCCATAGTTTACAAGCAGCATTGCCAAAATCCCACAATTATTTCATATGCAGCTTTCTCCAAATCTTATTTTTAAAGCAATTAATAGAAGGAGTGATTGACCTTTAGCAGGCCGTATTCCAGCGGGATTTGTAATCAATGCTTCTTCCGAGTGCTTCTTTGCACTGACATCTGTACCAATTACCAGCTTCTTCTACAGAAAGGTTACACAAATACAATTTTATTTCTTCTTTTTATTTTTTCAGACAGGGCCAAGTTTTAAGCGGATGCCTGGATTTAACAGCTTCAATATTGGATTTGCTCTTATAAGGAACAGGCTGCTTTTAAGACTGACCAGGAAAATAGATATTCAAGGAGCAGACATGCCAAAAGTGCTGAAGCACTTATTTTTGCTTTCAAGACCACAAGGTTGCACATAAAACACATTCCAATACTCATGACTACAACTTCGATGCTTTTTTAGACACTGATGATTCTGAACTCAAGACCAGCCTGTTGTAAACAGATAATAAGATCAATCTGAAACTCTATTTGTTTTTTCAACTGATGCACCTTTGAAACAAAAATAAAATGTAGAAGAAAAAAATTGAACTTTCTTTGAAGGCCAAATAGAGAAGATACCAAGGCATCAACCTTCCCTCTAGAAACATCTCTGTTTAATTCCAATCCAACAAAATATAACATGGTATTGTGGTCCTGCCTTCTGGATGGGGAGGAGAATCAGAAAAAGGTAAAACTCACGGGTTGAGATAAGAACAGGTTAATAAGTGAAAGAAAATAAAATATACTAATAATACTATCTACAATAATAACAACAGTACTTGTAATGAACATGTTAAAAACAGGGAAGATTGGGAAGGGAGAAAGGTTGGGGGAAATAAAGGCTTTTGTCCTGTCTGATGTAAGAGTCATTAAAACGCATCTCACTGTACCTGGAATATTTCTCTCATGAGGGACAGAAATATGATCCCCGTGAAACAGCTACAACAGTTTTGTTGGGTATATTTTTTCCCAGGCAGAACAAGCTGAATCTTCCATAGTATAGTTATTTCTGTTGGAATTGGTGCCTGGCAGAGCAGTTCCCTCATGGCTGGGGCAGGATGGGTCAAGATCTGCAGGGAGGAGACTGCTGCTTCAAAAATCAAGACCATTGATAAAGTTGAAGAAAGGCGCAAAGGAGTAAGTGCTCAGTGTTGCCACTACTACTGAGTTTCAGGGCAATTTTTAAGGCAACATCTAGGTTAGAAAAATGAAAATATGGCATTCCAGACTTGCAGCCATCTGAACGTGGCTGACGGTGAATGCTCATTTCTATCATTTCTCACCAGCGTGAGCATTGATTTCATTTCTCACACTACGCTAGTCACTTGACCAAGCTGCAATCCATTATTTAATGTGTTAGTCACACTGGCTTGTGGGGGCTTGTGGTCTGTAGTCTATCATATGGTGACCTTTATGGTGACTGGCACAACCTTAATCATGATAGAAAACGCTGATATAGAGGTATTCACATCATTATTTCTAGCACTGGCAATAGGACTGTTGAAGGAGTAAGGTATGAGTAGAGTGGCATTTACTGTTCCCAGTGGACAAGTGCAGTGATTTGTTGTACAGTTTAATGTTTTGGTTTTGGTTTTTTTTTTAAGGACAAGGACAAAAAGTTGGCTGCATAGGCAGCTGAAGTAAACGCTCTGTATTAGGTGAAGGAGTGCTCAGAATAGAGGTATCAAGGCTGAAATTCCTCACTTTAACTGCTTGCACAGCTTTTCCCAGCAACCTTATTCCCCTCCAAAAGCACTGAGCAGAGAGTTTGAACCTCAAAATGAGGGACGAGCCAGTGACATTGTGAAGTCCTGTAAAAGCTTCGTGCTTGTTACACTCAAGATGGAAGATGCTGCAATATTATGGGAGCACACAGACATTAAAAATGGCCAGGAGAGCCCAGCCCACAGGGAGTTTGCAATCTAAGCAGCTGACCTATAAGCTGGAAGGTCTCTGCTCCCATGAGAGGCCCTAACAGCACAAACTATTTTTCACTGAGACCAGTCTCACCCCTCAATGTCCTCCCTCTGCAAGAAATACATGAAAGGGATCAATATTTTTCCATGCTAATTTTGCCATTCCTTAGCCTTCCTTGTAATCTTTGAACTCTTTCTACCTTCCAAACCATCCTTCCCTTCTTTAAACATTATCACCTGTCCAAAACATTTTAGTTATTACATGAGCTATATCAACATCCTCCAGAAGAGTAAGAAGCTGTGATTGATGGTGAGATCCTCCCCACTGTGAAGGGTTAAGCTGAATTTTAGGTGCCGTTCAAGCTCCCAGGCTGACCCTCAGTGAAAACTAATAGCTTGTATCTGTTTATTATTCCTTTCCAGTACATTGTCAAATCGTTTCATCTGTGTTTAAATGGATCAGTGGTTTTCATCTTCAGTGTTTCCTCGTTCCTCTTTTGGGTTTTACTAATTCTTTGTTGTTTGTAGGTGTTTTTAAAATCATAGAAGAAAGTTCTTTTGTTCATTGCCTTTGTTTTTATTTCATAAGGTTTTCATAAAGTTGGAGGTAAAGGACAGACATCACATTAACAGATCTATATTGTCTTGCTCCTGCTAAAAAAGTGGACCACATCTATGCCTTTTGTAAGTTGCATTACAGACACGGCAGTGTCATCATTTCCAGCTAATCAAAACATGCCAGTTGGGCACAGATTTCCTTAACACAAGTATCAGTCTTATTTGTCATGCCAGCCATAAATTTAAACTGATGCATCTGTTACAACCATTGGTGCAGGAGATGGAAAAGATCCATAGGGAGGCTTTCAGCTTTCCATTTAGTGCTAAAGTGGAACAGAACTCTATCAGATGTATTATTATTGTCATTATTATTTAATATCCCCCTCTGCCTCCCCTGTGCATTAGCCACTTAACAGAAAGCACGAGTGCAGCCCTTGTCTCAGACTGCTTGCCATCCAAGTGACAGACTGGTGTCCAAGGGACAATAAAACATATTTCAAAGAGGATGGCTAGGATCCTCCTGGAATGGCTGCATGGTTGCTCAGGAGAGGGGAGCCAGCTGGCTGGTGGACACAGAGGGATTTGGGGGATGGTTTTGCCTCTCAAGTGCAAATATGATGGTGCAGCCATGAGTTTTCAGGAATGAATGAATTCAGGGAGTGGTTGTGAGCACTGGTGCTTCATTAGCACAGACACCAAAGAGTAACAGAAAGAAAAAAGTATAAAGAAATATGTTGCAATGCTAAAAAACAGAAGGATGATAAACTGACCCAAGTGCACTGTGAATCCTGTCCTTAGGCCTGGGCTCAGATGCTCTGCAAGCCCTGGGCAGTGTCTAAGCCCTCAAGCTTGCATTAGTCATGGTTCCAAGCTCAAGAACTCCTTTCTTTCAGCAGTGCTCCTCACAACTCCAGCTTGAAGCCTGCTCTTGTGACATTTCTACAGGACTCATAGGCTTGACTTGGAAAAAAAAAATCCTTTCTTCACTACGCTTCGCAGGTTACAGAGTTAACAAATTTCCAAGAAAACCTTATGTACATCAGCCTTGGGCAAAGGCAGAGGACATTCTTTGTGCTTCCAGGTGACCCCTGGAGCCCAGTGATGGCCACATTCATCACCCAGATGAGCTTTCCTCGGGAAAGCATACTTTGAATTTGTTCAGACCTTAATGAGTTATCTATGAACCATCAAATATTTCACATTCCATATGGATCATCCGGGTTTCCTAAATGACACCATCAGCCAGAGTGGCTGCAAGGATTGTAAATAACTCCCTCAGTTTAATGAGTTACAGCCTGAGAAAGGCTCCTCTACCAGGCAATGACTCACTTCGTTGTGGATCAGCTGAAACACTTGATTTACTGTGAGGGCTACCTGTATTAAAACTAATCAGAAGCTATCGAGGAAACCCAAACAGACCCTGCCTACCACAATTTAATCTCCCCACAAATAAAACCTACTCATAAATCAGAGCTAGCATCTGTAAATGTAATGTAAATGTGTCCCTCTAATGCTTCTACGAGGAAACCCAAACCCACAAAAAAATCAGTAGGATGTGAAAACTGTGGTATTGTCAGTGGTACCAGGCTAATTCATAACACACAAGGAGCTGTAAGATACATTCTGATGGTTAAACAATCAAGATAGAGAAAGCAATTTGACAGATATGTTGATGTCTCCGTTTTCATTTTGAAACTTAAGATGGATGAATTTTTACACTTTTATTGACCTTCCCAGAAAAACACAGAGAAAATTATAGATAAAGCTGTTAAAATTGTCATTGCAGTTTGTACATACTGAAAGGAGAATTCTGATAGAAAATCCAGTAAGCAAAACATACTGCTTTTAATAAAAAATGACATGAAAAGCTGAGTTTCATGGAAATATGTGTATTTATTATGGGTGAAGCATCCCTCTTGATCAGCTCTGGCAATGAGCTCTTCTCAAGAAAACAACAGCAATAGTTCATGGAAGGTCTGTTCAGCTTGATTGAGAAAAGGCATGTTGATACGACAGAACGACTGGGATGACAATCACTCTCTTGAATAATCATTATCATATTGTGTTGTCCAGGAGGTAAAACAACCTCCAAATAGAGGAGAGCTGAGACTGAGCCTTTATTTGGGAGAAAGCAACACCTTCCAGAACTTCAGTCCACAACAGACCAGGTAGGCATTGCTGTAATTTATGTAAGTCAACAAAGTTGAGTATATAAAAAGCCGTATCTTTTGTAAAGACCTTGATTCTCATTCTCTCAGGAGATGTACTTCAGTTCTCTGGTCCAGAAAGGCATTTTTAATTTTTTACAAAAGGAAAGAATCAAGATCCTTCTTATCAAAAGATTAATGATATATGTCCACGTGGAGAAAGTTATGCAAGGAAGTTTTGTTGAGTACACTGGTTGTCTTAAGCTGTCATGCTCCCTTTTTCTTCAATGTGATGTGCACAGACTATTAATAATAGTAAATCATTGCATTTGGGAAAAAAATCAAGGAAATAATTTATAACAAAATCTGCATTCAAGCCATCTCTCAGCTTTCACATACTGGTCATAAATCACTGAAGAGACATTTATAATTGATTTACAGGAGAGTTTTATATTACCATAGATATATAAAAATAATAGTTGCCTTCTGCACAACTGTCCTTCATCCTAATTATGCAGCCAAACATATCCTTCATAATTGACAGTTAGGATGTTTCTCTCAGAAAAGAGACTCTGAAAGTCAGAAAGGGAGCTAAGGTGTGGATGCAAAGGTAGATCCTGAATGACAGTTTCAAGTGTTTGTTGTTAGGCAGTGGGAAATAGTTCCCATCCTTGTGGTGTCAGTATGGGTTGTGGTGTCTTTATGGCACGAGATCACACTGATTCCCTATATTTAGGGAATATCCCTGAAAACAACATCTCAAGGTCATTTCTTTCTCTAGATTAGGTCCTGTCTGAAACTTTCCTGTTTAAGTGCACATGGTCTCCTCTGGGAAGAGGAACAATTTTAGTGGCAGAATGAATCCCATCTCTTGATGTCACATCATAATTATAAAAAGCTGGGAGTAGTATCTTGATCTAGAGGGGAAGGACATGTAAATGAATAGTGAGAGATTAGTTATTTTTCAATCCATTTGAACTAGCCATCCCATTCTCTGCTGTGAGATAATAATTAGCATCCAAGTCTCCACTGCTGCCCCCTCAGCCCTTCACACTACAAAAATGCAGGAGATAGAAATTGTGATTTTTTTTGTCAATGAAAAATAATTGCTGAGGGCTCACCTGCAGGCCACGCTACCCAAACAGCAAACATTCATGGGAGAGCTTTCAGGATATTCCCTGTAACCCAATTATTTTCTTTCTAAAACAGCAATGAAAAGTGGAGCAGGAACACAACGTTGTTAAGAACCTGTCAGGCTTTGCCTCTCCTTGTTGCTCCATTTTCTCCATGCTTATTGAACACTCTAGAATTAGCATCAGGCAAGGCTTGAGAAGCATCAAGATAACAAGCTCACAAATCTCCTTTAATGACACCTTCCTTTCCCACACCTGGACTTTTTTTTTACAGGAGAGTTCTGTTACATCAACCAAAATATGGGCTCTGTTTGCTTCACAGTAAGTAAATGAATAGGATATTTTTTCCTTGAGGGCCTTGCTTATTTCAAGGTCATGTAGAGCAACTCTTTGCTGCCTTACTGAGGCACTGTCAAATTACTTGGTTTCAGTCTTTGACCTCCCATTTCACTGCCCTGTTTTCATACTGGCAGTCAGGCCAAGAGCAAGTGAATTCCCTTTATCTTTCAGTGATTCAGCTAAGTTCCAGTGAGGTCAACAACTCCTCTCTCCCCTGCATTCCTCCATCCTGCATTTTTATCATTGCTTCAGAGATATTAAACTCCTTCATACCAAACACTGTAAGGATCCTTCATAAGGGGAAGTTCAACCTCTAGGACCACAGGGATGAAAAAGATGCAGCAAGATTCTGGTGCTCTTTGGATAAGGTTTGCCTGCAGACCCTCAGGAATGCTCTGCAAGGTCTCCAGCCAGTCTTCTGCAGTGACTTCAGTAAAGGATCCCCTCACACTTAAGTCTTTATATCAGATGACCATGGCTTTAAATATCAGTTTGTGTACTCAGACATTACTTACTACAAGAGACTGTGAAAGATATTTCAGTTTCACATAGACATGAAGTAATATAGGGATTCCATTAATTCTAAAAGCTTGAACCAATAAAGCACGATAAACCACTAAACCCCCAATAAAATAAGTTTTAAAAAAAATTCAATTCCATTCTTGAAGTTCCTACTTGCTTCCATTAGTCTTTGTGGAAACCTTTGAGGACTAAATCCTGTCAAGAATACTGAAACTCAATTACAACAGGCTATTACAGTAGAGTACAAGACAGAAGAAAAACATTTAATTTTGGCCAAAATGCTCGCTATATACTCATATTGCTGCCATTTTTCAAAGGCACATTGTTACTTATCAGTATGAACCTAAAAGATTTCTGCCCACCTCAGGGTTATGTGTCCAGCCAAAAAGATTGTGACTGACTTTATGGTACCCAGAGGCAATAGTACAGCTAAGGTGACAAAAGGGTGTTCTTTTACATCAAGCTCACCCAACTGAAATTACATAAGTATATAAGGTAACACTGTCACCTGCTCCTAAGATGAACCTATTGAATTGAACTGGGGGTCACACATCCGTTGAAAGGGTGACAGAACCCAGTTCTGGCAGAAAAAAAAAAAAAGAGGCAATAAAAAGTCTGGGGTTTGGGAGCTGGTTTTGATTTGAGGAGCTGTTCCACAACATCTCAATGCTGTCAGTGCAGCTCCTCCCTTTTCTGTCTGTACTGTCCTACTTTGTGTTTGCTGATTGCCTTGATTCTTTCGTGGACAGCATAGGCCACTATTTTATTTGTCATCTGATCATTATTCAGCCTCCCACTCTCCCATGAACACCTTTACCTCAGCCTGAGAGATGGAACACCCTCCACACTGGCTCAATTCATCTGTGACTACAGTGTGTCTTAGAGAGACCCTAGTACCACAGACTCACCACAAAATCACACAGGAAGGTCTCTTCCATTGGGAAGAAACAGCTAATCCAGAAAAGCCCTACGCCATGTTTTCACCAGCTCAGAGATGTTAATAAAATCTATTCTGCAAAGAGATACAACAGTCATTTCAATAAACCCAGGAACTAGTTCCGTGAGGAAAATACATGCTGTACATTATGGCTAGAGAAAAAATATGACTCTGCTGAAAGCAAGCAATGTTTGACTGAAAGCATTCATGCCAAGCTGCAGGATCCAGTAAGAATGTGATCATGGACAGTAAATAAAAGGCTCCAGGGGAAGTCAGCCTGTGCACCCATGGCTGGATTTCAAGACGCCACTGAGTATCACTGTAAACAACTTCTTTATTAAGGGGACAGTCTGATTTACAAGTACTGGGTCCATCAAGTCATTATCTATCACAAAGTGTCAGAATACAACTGTTCAGTGTCTGGGTGGAACTCAACTTGCTTACAAAGCGTTTATAGCTCCCTTGGTCCAAAGCATTCCACAAACTTTCATATGAAAGCTCTGCTACATTTTGCTATTAAAGGAAGTTAGTTACAAGGCAGACACGTAGAAGGAACCACATTGTGTCCAGCTAACACAAAAAAACCCCAAAGTGAGGGGTCAAAATGAAACCACAGCAATGAACTTTGGGCTGACCCGCTAGTATTAACGCTCAGAGTTGGGCAGAAGTGTCCATGTGTCACCAGCAACTGCGACTGTGTGAGGGCTTGGTGTCACTTCCTACTTCCTTGGTGTGACAAAAGATGTCACCATCACTACTTGTGCTACCCCACCACCTGGACGACAAATTCTTACAGACTCCAGGGAACATTGCCTTCTGCTGCATCATGAGCCATGGACGGGTCTGGCCAAGAATATTTTCCAGAGTGTGACAGTGACAGAAAAGCAGAACATTTGTAATAAGGTGTTACTACCATGAGTAAGTATCTTAGTTGTTTCACAAATGCAAAGCAATGTGTAAAATACACATGACATTCCCTTTTTTGACTGACTAAACAGAATTATCTTCTAGAATTAGAGCTTCAAGGTCTCATCCTTAAAATAAAGAAATTAAGTATTTTTATTGTATATTGACTTATAGTTTGGACAAGCATTACTTTATGAGATGCTGATTAATAGTCATGAAAGCAGCAGTCTATTGTCCAGTAATTTACTTTTCATTTTCTGATTCTGCAAATTAACTTTCCTACTAAATGAGGCGTTAGGCTGATGTCAATATTTGCAGGTACTCCACAATTATACTGTGTTTGCTAAATGACATTGCTTTAATTCAAAAGTCATTCTGATTTCCATTTAGACCATGATCCTGCTGAGTGCCTAGTTCTGCTGTAAAAGTGTCGCATGCCCTCAGGTCTCATGGAGCCAGTGGCACTAGAGATTACTCAGCTGACTTCAGATCCAAGTCTCATTTATTTGGGAAACCATAATTAGAGGTTAGAGCCAGGTTTATGCCATGTGGATTGTAGACAAGACACCCAATTCTTGCATTTAAGAATCTACTCTCTTTTTTTAACTCTTTTTATGGATGGAGATTTCAAGGTGAACCTTCACCTCTTGTTAAACTAATGTGTCCTAATTTTTTGTGGTTTTTAGCTTCAGTGAGGTGTTCTGCATCCTTTCATCATGTGGAGGAAGGAACAGCTATCTAATCTGTGTGTCTGAAGGAAATGCCTTTTTAATGAGTCCAAGACTCCAGCAGGACTCAAAATAGCAAGGCAGTAAAGTCAGAAGTGTTTATAGAAAGAAATTGCTTTAAAACTGTTAGTGCTATGATATCTTGGAAATGATAGCTGTTGATACATCCACAAGTTGCCCCAGTCTCAGCTCTCCTTACTGCCATACACCCTTGGCTGATGGGCATACTTATACTTCCATTCTACCCCAGTAGATCATTAAAATCCCTTACTGTCTCCTCCCTCCTGTACCAGCTGATCCACAGGGTTTTGCACCAGAGAATCACGAAACATAATTTCAAAGCTATCCTGAGGAAAAGCCTCTTGGCTAAAGCCCCAGGATCTCTTATTTATTTACATTTTCTTCCTTGTACTTTGAACATATCTGAAGTTATTCCTTATTTTCTTAGTATGTAAGCCTTCCCTCGGAAAAATGCACCAAGCAGGACCAGTCAGGGGTGCAGATCTGGTGCCAAGGGGATGTGATTTACGTTACATGCAAATCTGGTTTGGCAGCACATGAGCTCTCCTTTCATCCAAATGGCTTAAAGCAAATGAAAACTGGCCCGAACATGGCTACACTGTCCTGGAAAGAAACCCAAATGGGTGTAATCTGAGCCTGGTATCTGAGACAGCTGTGCCTGATTTTTAACTTCACTGGTGGGATTTTGTGCGGAGCAGAACGCAAACCTCTCAGGAACATTATTTTCCTGCACCTAATGCAGCGCTGTGACATCCTTGCAGGCAGGTGAGAGCATCTCCTCTGCCAGAGCAAGGGGCAGGACCAGTGTCAACCCAGCAGACCGAGGCCAGCGTGCCCCAAGGGCAGCTCTCACGATGATGCTCCTCAGTCACCCTTGCAATTATGTCAGATTAGCAGCGATTTACAGCTGGGCTGGCACCCAGGGCCACAGGGCAGGAGAGCAGCCCCAGCGCTGCACAAACACCTGTCCAAAACTATAGCCATGGGGAGGGGTGAGGATGCAGACACTTGGGGGAATGTCAGACTGCAATAGCTGCTCCTGACCAACAGCAGTGGGAAGGAGAGTTATGAAGTGCAGTCACCTGGTAGAGAATATCCAGAGCAGTTTTGGTGGTAGAAGTCAATGGTTACGGTTGCAGCACTGCTTTGGTTGGAGTTTTTTTAACATATACCACAGACCATTGTTTTCTCTTAGCACTTGTTCTTGGTTTTCCCTGCTACATCCTCAGCAAGAACAGGTACACTGCTCCAGTAAGGCTGTATTGGGTGAGTCACACATTAGCTCCCTGGACAGCAAAATACATCTGGAAGGTTTGGGAATACAATTCCAATGGCAATTGTAGAGATGCCTAATGATACAGCTCAGCTGCTTGCTTTGGCACATTTCACAGGAGTGGTTTCCACCAGCTCTGCTGAAGGGAAATCATCCTCTCCTGTTCCTTCTCCTGTTACCCACACTGCAGATGGTCCAGCTTAGATTTTCAGCTTGCACTTTTGCCCCTTGAGGTGTAAGATACCAGTCAAGTACTGCACTAAGGTCCTCACCCTTCACCGCTCCCTCTGAGTTCTTCAGTGCCACACACCCCATATACCACAGGCAATGACTCTACACGTGGATCAAAAAAGTTATGCCTGCCAAGTATCAAGACACACGATTACACAGCTAATTTGCAGTAATATTAACCATGAAGAGGAAGGGAAAAAAAGCGAACTAAAGCAGAAATTGTTTCAGCGTGGTGACAGATTAATAAAACTCTACCTGCTAAGGTTACCCAGAGGTGAATGCTGGACAAAGCCCACAGGTACTCAGCAAGGAGATGTCCAGATGTAATGAGATGCTCTCAGGGGAGCTGGCTTGTTTAAGATTGGAGTGATCAGCCTTATCTAGGGCAGCATGCTGCCTCCCAGCAACGAATGTTAAGGTGTTTATAAAAAACTGACAAGGTATCTGCAAGATATTTAGTACAAATTACTGTGGGGGGAAATGCTTCCTTTGACTGGGGAAACAGCTGAGCACTGTACTGGCAAAACTGCTGAGCCCTGAGGAGAAGGGACTATTCTAGCTATAGAGTCATTTTTCATTCTAGGCTAATGATAATCCAAGAACATTAGTATTCCACACATTAGTAGTTAACGCTGAGTCAATTTAGGCCAGAAAAGCTGTTTGGATATAGCAATAATTAACTATTCAATCCAACCAGGTCACTTGTCCATCCCTGAAGCATTCTACTGAGGTCTCTCAGGAATGTGGTCTGTTGAGAGGTAGCAAAAAGGAAACTCGGGTCTACCAATGTACTTGAGTGGAGATGCAAGACCCTCACTCTTTCTTTCAGCAGAGCAACCCAGGAGGAATTTTTCTAAAGGAAATAAGTGTGAGCATACAACATAAAGAAGAGCAAAAAATCCAGGCATTCTGCCTCTTCTGAACAGAAACTGCAATAAACCAAGCAACCAGATGTTTCAGATAATTAGTATTAGAGTCAAATTTTTCTAGCAGCTGTTTTCCTTGTGAAAGACAAGCAGTGTATCAGCCTGGACAAACTCTTCCAACAGGATGTCTAAGACGTGATCAAGACACAAGATGTCATTTGCATATATTATATACATATATTCTCAAGAGCTTTAAAGCATCAACTTGAATATTGGTAACTGCAGTAGCAAGTGCAGAAGTTTACTTCTGCCTGTAGATATATACTTGGTGAGTTATATGCGTTTTCAGAGCTTTGCTGCCTTTAGCATTGTAATCTAGAGCAGGCAAAAGTTGACTGGAAAGAGCAGCATGCCCCAAAAATGTGTATTGGTTCTGTTGGTTTTTTCCCCCCCCGGGAGAAATTTTTGGACTTCCCCTAGCACAACTCTGTATGTTCAAGTATTTTAAGAGACACCACTCTGATTTTACCTATTTAAAAGTCTGGGAGCTTGTCCATCCTGTTTATAACGCACTCCAGCATCCACCTGGAGCAAAGCATCTGTCTAGCCAAGCTAATTGAATTAGCCTGTGAATTTATCTATCTAGAGATACTTTGCTAGCTTCCCAACTTCAGAATTTTTATAGAAGAGGTGCCTAAATAAACATTTCAGGAAGGAGATGAGCACTTTTGTTGTTGTCTGAAGATATTTCCGGAAAACTTGCCTTTTTGGGTGGAAGAACCAGTTTTCTCAGGACAGAAAACAAACACCTTATGAAGTGGCAGAAACCTGTATGGAAGAGCCAGTTTCTCATGGCCTCATGCAAAAACCTTGGCAGTGGCGGCCTCAGGTACCTTCTAATGTGCATCTTGTGAGGCTTGCAATGTCTGGAGGACTGATCTGTATCTCATTAAAATGAAGACCGCTTATCTACAAGCACCAGACTGTTCTCCCCACTAATTGTTTGATAACAATGCCTCAGGCCATTAATGTCAGAGACTGTCCCTGGGGTGGACTGGATTTTTGACACCTGTTGATGTGGCCCAGACCTGCTGGAAAAGCTGTGGTAAGACAAAGTTCAGCGCTAGAGGGATCTGTTGGCGGCTGATGAGCAAAGGGCAGCAACTGAGTGTGCCAGGTCTCTCCCTTTTCTTTCCAGCAATGGATTGCAGTTCTGCTGGAGCAAAATGCACCAGCTGGTCTGGGCAAAGATTCATCAACCTGGGTGGAGACCCTTCTAATGTGCTTTCAGCATCGCATTTACTAAGGTTACTCACATAAAAATACGCCAAAATAAAAAGCCCCCAAGAGAAAAATATTCTCCCAATATTTTGGGGGAAGAAACTCAGAGTATGGGAAGAAAAAAGGGCTCATTCAAAATATCAGTTCTCTTGGCTTCCTGGTGATGACTGGTTTATGCCTTGAAAATTAGAACGCTCTCAATGTCCATTTTCAAAGCTATCTTCCGAGGTGTTCAGGAGCTTCAAGGCCTCATCCATCTTTGAAAATTAAACTTAGGAGGCAAATCAGGAGGTATTTCTGAAAAATGTAACCTGTGCTTTCACAGAAAATTCTTCCTCTCAAAGGCCATCGGCCTTTGAGTACTAAATAGACCATGGATTTAAAGTTCCACATAACTCAGAGTTTAGTAAGACAAGGAGGTAGAACAGCAGCCCCCAGTGTGGATCCAGAAATGAACCAGAAAAGTGCATGCGAAGAGCGAAACAGATCAGGTTTTGCAATTACGCCGACAAGGAATGTGATCTGTAATAGTAGAAGCGAAGATTAGTGGTTTTTAACGGAAGATATCTCTTGAAATTAGAACTCGAGGTGGGGCTGACCACAAAGGGCACCATGGAAGGCAGGTGGCAGGGACACGAAGCACGGCCAAGGCTGGCGCACGTGGCAACGGCAGTGCGACGCAGGTCACCTCCAGCCGCTCACCTCTTCTCACATTTAATTCTTGCGCTTCCCCCTTGTAAAGGGGCCCCTAAGACTGAATGGAACAGGGGACACACGCCGGCAGGGAGCATCAAGAATCCCGAATCCCAGCGCCGCGCGGGAGCATCCCCGCTCCCTCCGTTCCCTCCGCCCGCGGGCGCGGGGCCGCAGCCGGGGGGCAGCGGGGTCGGGGCGGGCGCTGCGGCCGCTC